>JALJSC010000303.1:0-169553 GCA_023969325.1 Oryzias curvinotus | reverse complement strand
GGGGGGGGGGGGTGCTGTCATGACAGAAAGACCCAGCCATGTTTCATCTTCAGTGTCCTGATGGAAGGAGATTTTCACTCAGAATCTGACAATACATGGCCCCATTCATTCTTTCCTTTGCATGGTTCAGTCGTCCTGGTTCCTTTGCTGAAAAACAGCCCCAAGGCATGATGTTTCCACGCCCATGGCTCAGAGTTGGTTTGGTGTTCTTTGGATGTAACTCGGTATTCTTTCTCCTCCAGACACGTCAAGTCTATTTTTGTTTCATCTGACCAGGAAACCCTCCTATTCCCCTAGATCATCTAAATGCTCTCTAGCTGCCTTTCAACAGGCCTTCTCATGTACTGGCTTTAGCAGGGGACATGTCTGGCATTGCAGGGTTTGAATCCCTGGTGATGTAGTGTGTTACTGGTGGTAGTCTTTGTTACTTTGTCCCAGCTTTCTGCAGGTCATTTACTAGGTTCCCCCGTGTGGTTCTGAGATTTTGCTCACCGTTCTTGTGATCATTTTGACCCCATGACGTGAGATCTTGGGGGGAGCCCCAGAGATTTTCAGTGGTCTTGTATGTCTTCCATGGATTTCCTAATAATTGCTCCTACAGTAGATTTCTTCACACCAAGCTGCTTACATATTGCAGATTCAGTCTTCCCTGCCAGGTGCAGGTCAACAATTTGGTTTCTTTAGACAGCTCTTTGGTCTTGGCCATAGCAGGGTTTGGAGTGTGACTGTTTGAAGTTGTGGGTGTCTTTATATAGATAATGAGTTCAAACAGGTGCCATTAATACAGGTAACGAGTGGAGGACAGAAATTTTGCTTGTTTGTAGGTGACCAAATACTACTTTCCACTATAATTGCAAATAAATTCTTTAAAATGAGACTATGTGATTTTCTGGATTTTTTTTTTCTCATTTTGTCTCTAATATTTGAGGTTTTCCCAAAGATGAAAATTACAGGCCTCTCTCATATGTTTAAGTGGGATAACTTGCACAATTGGTGGCTGACGCTTTTTTGCCCCCCCTGTATTTGTGCTTCCTTTTTATCAATCAGATTTTTCTGCAGCATTTCTGAACACACAAATGCCCCCTGGTAATACTCTGCAAACAGTAGTTTATAGTATTTTTTGTAAATTACACATTTTCCCATATCTATCATAAAATGTACCAAAATGACATGTTTTTCTTTGCAACACTTTTGTTGTCGCTCCAGTGGACGCCCAGGCTTAAACCATTTCAGTCCAATAGTTGATAGTACTGTATCTTGTCATAATTTTAACTCCTTTTTTTTCTTTGAAAGCAACTTGTTTAAATTCTAGTTCATTTTTTTATTTTTAATTTTATAACAGCGTTAAAACATTACATGTGACCATTTTAACCAGAAGGAAAAACAAATACAAAAACGTTTGCTTCCCCTAAATATCAGAGCTCACTTATGAAGTATTCTTGAAGTCCCTGGAAACAAACTGAGCATTTTTCAAAATGCAGAGAATTACAGTTTTTATTTTATTTTATTTGAAAGCTTTTTAAATACTAAATATAGTTAAATCATAGTTATGTGAAATAACAGAGGGAAAAAATGCAAATTGAGTTTCTGCAGGTCCTCAAGTTGGTACCGACTTTTGCTTTTGGAACAACTATTTCTAAATTTTTACCTTATATCAATGACTAAATGACTTCCTTTTTCATGTTAAAGGGAAAGCCTGGATTGGTCTACGCGATGACACGGTAAACAGTTGGAGGTGGTCTTTGAGTGACAGCAGCTTTTATGGTGTTGGAGAGTCAACATATCGGAACTGGTACCCTGGCGAGCCCAACAATCAGAATGGTCAACAGTTGTGTGTCCACTTTAATGGTTCCTTTAACGGTTTTTGGGATGACAATGATTGCTCTGTGGTACTGTCTTTCGTTTGCTATAATGGTGAGTTACCTTTCATATTTTTGACTTCAAATATGCATTCTTCTAGACGTATTCTTGTTCATTTAATGGTTAATTAGTCTCCCATTTCAAGAAGTTTGAGTTCTGCTCCATTTGTTGTACTTGAAGCTGAACACCAATAACTTTGTCTTAAAACGTTTATATTTATCTGTCAGAATGTTAAAATGAAGGAAAACATTTCTTTGAAATCTACCAATTGATCAGAGTATAATTTATTCATTTCAAGTGTCTGCTGAACTTGTATTGAACTTGTGGCCTGTTTATGTGAAGTCTTTTTGGCAACATAGAACTGTTGACTCCAGAAACTATTATTGATCTTTAATTCTGCTGCACAAAAATCCAGCCGGTGTTCCTCTTTCAGCAAAAAGCTTATTAAGCATTGGATGTGACTCTTGTTTAAACTGAGAAAAATCTTCAATTACAACCATTTTAAACCAAGAAGATGTTTTTTTTTTTTTTTTTTTTTTTTTTTTTTAGTAACTTGCGTTTTTGTTTTATGTATTTGCAGGTACGGTTGCTGGCACCCCCAGTTACATTCTCATTAACTCCCCATTGAACTGGACAGATGCACAGAAATACTGCAGGCAGAATTATGTGGATTTAGCAAGGTACAGTTGCACTAACCTTTCCTTCACCTTGGACCTGCTTCCAGACAAACCTCTCCTCTAAAAGAACAAAATATATTAGTTGATGTAAATTTAGGATGAACTGACAGTTTTTCTTGGCCCCTATCTGTACACCTTTTTTAGTTGCACAGTTTCGGACTCTTGAAGCTATTTCTCAGTTTTGCAATGCCTAAACTGTACCCCTTGTGACTTCCAAATCCTAGTTTTCTAACAAGAAAGCTTTTGCCTATAATCAGGAAATAGTTGGATATATTTAGATGAACCCTTTAACACTAAAACTTTAGCTCCAGTTGACCTGAGTTTGACTTTGAGTTGTTCTAACTCTTCAACCGTTTATGCAATTAAAATAATTCCAGTGGATCTGAAGCTCAATTTACCTCAGTTTTATCACTTAGTCATCATAAAGTAAAAAAAGATTGAGCCACATAAAGCAAAAAACTGTTTAATTGTTGTAAAAATTTATATTTTGCATTGATTGTCCTACAAAAATGTTGGCTTACTTTGAAATTGAAATTCTCAAAGTAATTAGTTTCAAAATGTACAATTTGATGAGCAAAGCCGTGTTCTTTTTTTATTTCACAAAAAATGAAAATCACAATTGAGGCGTATTGCAGTATTACTTTTAAAATTGTGCCATAGTAACATTAATTCTTTCTTGTTTAGAGAAGCTGCCAGGCAGAAGCCATAAAGAAAGACACAAGAGTAAATGCATTGATGCAGTGAAAGATGCTCAGTGATGTAAAACATAGGGTTGGATGGAGGATAACCTGTTGTGATGAACTCTAAAGGCTGCAACCAAAGAATTAGAAAAGAGTTGAACATTTATTGAGATGATTTTTAAGTCTTTGTCCTAAGTATGGGAGGTTGCTAGAAGATACTAAAAAAGAACCATTTTACAATATTAAGAAGAATTTACTATTTAAGATTTCTCTTTTTTTTTCTTGCTGTAATATAAATATTTTCTTTTTACAGCATACGGAATATTACAGAAAATAACATCATTAAAGCCCTAGCAGGAAGTGGTGTGGTCTGGATTGGTCTGTATCGCCAGAAAGTGTGGTCTGATGGGAGCCAATCTGTGTTTCAGTACAACATAGTCAGTCAACAAGGCTCTACTGGAGAAAAATGTGTTACTGTAGAGAAGCCGGGACAATGGTCAAATAATGACTGCTCTTCTCAATTTCCATTTATTTGTTACAAGTCAGGTATGTATGTTTAAGTACTGCACTGATTATAATAGAGAATTATTGTTGTCAGTTTAAAAAATGAGAAAATGTGGTATTGATACTTATGATACTTAGGATACTTTCATTCTCAGCTCCTCTGAATGTATAAAATGATACTCTATTTAGAAGAACAGAGACTTATGTCACTCTGCAGTGGAGTCAAATGAACACTGCCAGCTTCGTTGATTTCCCAATATTGTTTGTATACTGGATAGATTGGTTTATTTCAAGCATTTTCAGAGAAAGAAACAAAGGAATGAATACATAAAAGATGATGCTATCTTCTTGCACCTAATCATAAACAAACATAATTAAACCTATACATACAGTACACACATGACGCTCTGAATCCGTTATATGTGATTACAAATTGTTTGAGTTCTTGCTTTAGAGCAGTGTTTTTCAATCTTTTCTGAGCCATGGCACACTTTAACCTTAAAAAACATCCTGCGGCACACCAGCATCCAAAAAACAAAGGAGAAACTCATAGTCTGTATTGATCTAGAGCCCCTCTACTTTCTCACGTGCATTTTTGAGATCATTGAGGCAGAAAAAGTTGGAAGTTGCAGCTGTTTTTTCTAAAAGCTGTAATAAAAGTTAAGTTAGAAGACTTAAAAACAGTTTGAGGTGTTTTCGTTGGTTTCAAGACATTTAACAACAGATCTCATTGTGCGCTGTCACTTTAACGCAATGCATCATGGGAGATGTAGTGCATAAAATGGCCGGAGATCACTTTTCTGAGCTTCATGGTTTTGTTCACTTGTTCCACGCTCTGACACCGGATTCTGTGGAAAGCTACAACGCTAAAGACGAGCTTTAGCTGGTATTTCTGTTGGAACTGAGAGACTTTACAAATCCCACTTCTGATTTATCAGACGGGCTGCACGGTGGCGCAGTGGTTAGCGCTCTTGCCTCACAGCAAGAAGGCCACTGGTTCAAGTCCCGGCTGGGGGACATGAAAAACAACATTTCTGTGTGGAGTTTGCATGTTCTCCCCGGGTATACGTGGGTTTTCTCCGGGGTCTCTGGCTTCCTCCCAGCGTCCAAAAACATGCTTCATAGGTTAATTGGCAACTCTAAATTGTCCATAGGTATGACTGTGAGAGTGAATGGATGTGTGATTGTGGACATTCTACCCTGCGACAGACTGGCGACCTGTCCAGGATGTCCCCTGCCTTCACCCACAAGTGGCCGGAATAGGCTCCGGCAGCCTCGTGACCCCAAAAGGGACAAACTGTATGGAAAATGAATGAGTGATTGGTCAGACAGATGACATGCGATTAAGCCCCCCAAGAATGATTGGTGGAGACAGTTAAAGGGAAGGGACTTTTCCAAAATACTGCAGAAGCGGCAGCTAAATCGTGTTACCCTCATTCTTATCAAAATGTCTTTAATAAAATAAAATAAACGCAAAGAATAAAGTATTTCATGATCTTTCATATTCCTAACTACTCAGTGTTTTATCAGGGCCTGTTTGGATGAACACAGAGCTGAAATCCTGGAGATGGGAAATGTTGTTAAATCAGTTAATGAGGGCAATTTCCCACGGCACACTGGTTGAAAAACACTGCTTTAGAGGATGTGGGGATAAAGCAAACTGATATAATCTTACACCTGTTGTGTTTTACCTAACTTTTTTTCTATTTAAACCTGATCTAGTTTTTAACCTCTAATTCGGGTCATTATTACTTTTTATATTCAGGTGCAGATTATTTATCAAGTACCAAAGATGAAGTGCTTATTCCTTATCATAAGAAGAATATTACACTATTGCAGAAATCATGATTACATATCACACGTTTTGCATAACAAGTCATGAATTTACACATGAATTTACAAATACTAATTTGATGGGCTACACCAGGGGTCGGGAACCTATGGCTCGCGAGCCATATGTGGCTCTTTTGATGGTCACATGTGGCTCGCAGACACATTATACTTTTTTTTTTCATTAGACCAGTCCTTCTCGGGCGCGATGCGATGCCAGAGGGGCGCGCAATAGTATTGGTGCTTGGAGAGAAAAATCTGCGCCAGCACTATCAATTTACTATTATCTATTATTTCACAGAGTTTGTACCAGCTGGAAACCTGTGAATTGCCGTGCCTAAACCTGCGCGCTCCCGTCTCTGAGAAGTTGCAGGGACGAGATGTGAGGAAGAAAGCAGAGGGCGGGGGTGGGGGTGGGGGGGGGGCAGGCAGCAGGTGAATCGCACAGGGATTGTAAAAACTTAAACCCGCTGCCCGTCACTCACTGCAGTGTGAGTGTGTGTTTGTCTCCACGTCTGCATGTGAGTCTTTGTCACATCTCCAGAACATTCAGACCTACGATCACGTTTAAAGTCTCAACGCCTGCATGAAGCTGAAACTCACCACAGATCAACCAGACTAGACCATCAGCAGAACCACCACGAGAAAAACTCATCATTTATTAGCAACAGCATAACAATGTTATTAAAAAGAATCCACAGACTTATTGTACTTTAAAAGTGTTGAAATTACATCAAATGCTCACATTCACTTGTATATTTAGTTTTAAACATATTGTCGCGGACTGAGTTGGGTCCACTGTTGGTCCGTGTTGTAAATTCTGGAGTTCATTGAACGCATCAAGCAGAGATCTGATTGGCTCTCAGTTCTGTCGCTCAGCCTGTTGTTAGGTAGTTTGGACCAATGGGGTTCAGCTATGGGCTAAATAAGGGAAATGGGAGGGCTGGAGGGGGAGGAGGGGAATATAAAGTGGGAGAAGAGCTCTGGTCTCAGAGGGAGAGATTCAGGAGTTACTGTATTAATTGTTCGGTGTTTGTTACGGTCTGCAGTAACCAGAATAAAAAACCCTAAAAGAAGTCTCCGTGCCTCAGTGTGGGAAAAGGACGCTACATTATTGTATGGCTCTTTTGAAATTACATTTAAAAATATGTGGCATTTATGGCTCTCTCGGCCAAAAAGGTTCCCGACCCCTGGTCTAATTAGTTTAATTAATTAGTCTACTTAATGATTATAAAATATTTGCCACAATATTAGCCATGAGAATGAAAAGTGTTCTTGATGCAGTAATAGATGAGAATCAGTCAGGTTTCATGAAAGACAGATGCATTTCTAACAATCTACGACTAGTTTTAGATCTTATTAATTATTCAGACCTCATTTCTGATGATGAAAGCTTCATTCTATTCCTTGATTTCTGTAAGGCATTTGATACTGTTGAGCATCCTTTTCTATTCTACTGTCGGGAAAAGATGGGTTTTGGGGATTGTTTGTGTAGCGCTGTTAAAACTCTCTATGCAAACGGTAATAGTTCTGTTAAGTTGAGCGCTGGCACCACTCATAGATTCTGTCTGCAGAGAGGAATAAGACAGGGCTGTCCTGTCTCTGTGTTCCTGTTTCTTCTGGTTCCACAAGTTTTCTGCAGATCTATAAAATGTCAAGTGTACTTGTGACTGCGTGCTCCCACACTTGCAAAGGGACAGGACTGGACCAAGGATTTCACTCTCAAGTCTTTTATTTGCAACAGTAGTAGTAGTAGTAGCAGGTGAAAACCCTTTAAACAATCAAAACAGAATAAATAAACAGTTAAGTATATTTAAATCAAACACAAGGTAAACCAGGTAAATAAATTTGGATGAAATCTAAACCAACAATTTGTAACCAAGAAAATTAAAGCAACAACTCAGTTTAAATTGTAGGAAACTTAAATACAATTTATCTCAACTTAAGTAGATTGTTTTACCAATAATTATCTTTTTCCAGGTTAAAAAATATGTATAATTTCAAAACAAACATTTGTAGTACATTTTACAACATTCAATTAATTTTTCTTTTAATCCAATACAATAATGTGACATATTAAAGTCCAGCATTGAGCTTACCAGTAGCCCTTTATAGTCCAAGTCCCACTCACGCAGTGGTTTGAGTTTAGCATCCAAGTTCGTGGAAACTTCCGTCATCCAGCTCAGTTCTTACACACGGCGTGGTGAAACGCCGTTTTCAGCGTTCCCAGCTTACGCGCAGATTGCCTTCATTCAATTCAGCTGGTGACGGCGCGCGTGCATTTTTCCCGTGCTGAGCGCACACAAGCTGCTGCGCGCTCATGTGTGAGGCGCTGCACGTTCACGTGAGGCGCTGCACACTCTAGGTCACAGCGAGGCAACCACCTCCGCTGATCGGCGTGACAATAAAGTCAAGTAATATTGATGGGATTTCTATTGCTGGTAAAAACATTCTTATAAGTCAACTGGCAGATGACACCACATTATTCTGAAAAAACTCATCACAGGTTCCCCAGGGTTCTTCAAGTTATAGAATATGCATATGAATATGCATATTTGCCTAACTCATTTTTTCAGGTTTTTGGAAAAGAAGAAAAAACACCTTTTTTTCACCAAATTGTAAGAACTTTTTATTTATATTGTCAGCCTTATAGCATTTCTGCCCGACTCATTTTTTTGCCAAATTGAGATATTGGCCTAACTCTTCTCTCCTTTGGTGACAAAAAGGTATTTTTTCTTCTTTTCCAAAAACCTGAAAAAAATGAGTTAGGCAGATATGCTATTAGGCTGACGATTTTCAAAAGCATCTGGACTTTATCTAAACCTAAAGAAATGTGAGTTATTTCCTCTGAAACAATGTGCTCTAACATCCATAAATAGTATAGTAGTCAAAGAAAAAGTCACATATTTGGGATTGCAGATAACTAAAGATCAAAAACAAAGAGAACTGAATAACTAGAATCCTATGATTACAAAAACACAAAACAGGTTTAATTGTTGGCTACAGAGAGATC
Source organism: Oryzias curvinotus (assembly GCA_023969325.1). Lineage (NCBI taxonomy): Eukaryota > Metazoa > Chordata > Actinopteri > Beloniformes > Adrianichthyidae > Oryzias > Oryzias curvinotus. Next base: position 160,989 of record JALJSC010000303.1, on the reverse strand, counting down.
TTTCACTAAAAGGTCATGCCCTCTTAGCAAAAGCAGAAGGTATTTCCAGACTAGTCTACATTGCTTCCTCACTATCTTTGGACAGTAAAACTGCAAAAAGGATTGATCAGATACTTTTTAATTTTCTTTGGAGAAACAGAATCCACTATGTACGAAAATCAGTAGTTATTAATTCATCTAAAATTGGAGGACTTGACTTTCTTGACTTTTCCACTCTAAACAATGTCCTCAAATTTAAATGGTTAAAAAACTTCTTAAAAAGTGAAACCTCATTTTGAAATTTCATACCAAAATATATATTTGATAAGCTTGGAGGTCTGCCATTTATTCTATTGTGTCATTTCAAAATAGAGAAATTTTCCTTAAAACTGTCTAATTTTCATAAGCAGGTTTTATTAACATGGACTTTGATCTACAAGCATCATTTTTCTCCTCATCGCTACTATATTTGGAATAACGCAGATATTTTACACAAAAACAAGAGTATTTTTCTTGAAAATTGGTTTGAAAAGAACATTTCTCTTGTAACGCAGCTGATGGATCCACAAGGTGACCTGATGTCATACGTTGAGTTTCTGTCCACCTATAGTCTGCATGTCTCACCTGCAGAGTTTGCATTGGTTACTGGGGCATCCCAATGCTGTTAGACTTCTATGTAGCAGTTCTCCTTCAAATGCTCCATGTTCTCCTCCCAAATTAACAGATTTGTGGTGTGGAAAGATTTGTTTTTCAACTAGCAGGAATAATCAAAGTATCCGTTCTCTGTTTCAAAATGAGATTGCCACAAAACCGTATGTTATCTAATACTGGAACAGTTTTGGATGTAGAATTCAGTGAGAAAAGGTTTGGTCCCTGCCCCAAAAGTATTTCATCACCAATAAAATCAGAGAAATTTCTTTCAAAATTCTTCATAAATTTTATCCAGTGAAACATTTCTTTACCAAATTCAAAAAAGATCTGGACATAAACTGTTCATTCTGTCATTCCTCACCAGAAACTGTGCCTCATCTCTTTTGGTTTTGCTCCTTCACTCAACTATTTTGGAAAGATGTGATACATTTTATAAGAACTCATCTATGTGTAGATTATAGTTTATTTTATGAGCATATTATTTTTGGATATTTTACACAAGAGAAACTTAATGCAGATAAAAAATATGTAGTTAATTTACTCATAATTATGGCTAAACACTTTATACACAAGTTTAAATATTCCAACAAAAAAAACAGTGTTTTATGGTGTTGTATGTGAACAGCATAAAATCTTCCACTAACAAAAAAGCTGTCAGAACAGTTGAATTATGGTCTCTCCTGAAACTTTAACAGATTCCTTTGCCTTTATTATTTTTGTTTTATTTTTGCATAACCTGCTTTACATAGTTATTATTATGGTTTTTGTTTTTTGTTTATTTTCCTGGCAAAAGTGTGGAGTTTTGTTTTTGGTATTTTGTATGTGCAATGTTTGTTAATAAAGTTTATTTTAAAAAAATCATTACAACAGCAAAAAAAAAAAAAAAAAAAAGAGGGGTTGCCACGGCAACTTGACATACCCTGAAACATACCTCCATTTCTGGAACTGAAAGCTGATGTTATCAACTTCCTTAGTCTCAAACTTATCGTGGGAGCTAGCATAACCTACTTTCTGGAATACCCCGCAGGTTTAGTTAGTTTGCGATGTGTTGTGCAGTCAAATCTGAACTTTGGAATGAAACACAGTGTGATGACGTCACAAAAGCTCTCATAAAGTTTCCTCGAGACATTTTTTTTTCCATTTTGATTTTCTTTTCTTTACTATCTCCTGAATTAAAAATGATTTTTTTTTTAACTATATCGAGGTTCAGTTAAGCAGTTTATACGTTTATTTTTAAATGAATTTCCTGCACGTGACCCGGAAGTAAAGAGAGCTAGCAGCGTTAGCTTGTTAGCAGGCTAGCAGCGTTAGCTTGTGTTGAGAGGACGGTGGTGTTTAGTTGGGACGTTTGTGAGGTTTTTGGACAGAAAGGACGATACGTGGTTCGTGTGGAACTCTCAGCATTTTCCAAAGTGTCGTAAATGAGTGAAGAAGTGTTGAACGGAAAGACAACGTGGATTGCTGTGATTGTGAGACTAGCAGATGATCGATCGGAGCTGCAGTGAAGAGGACGGCGGTGTTTGTGGGAGTTGGAGCTGAAGATGGGAGCAGGAACCATGTCTTCCCTTCAGTCTCTGAGAGAGTTGATCAGCGAGCGACTAGCTGCTGCTGCTGAAGAAATCTGCAGACTCTGTGAAGGAACCATCGTCCAGAACGAGGAGGAGCTCTGTCGTCAGCGCAGACTGCTGGATGTCATCTGGAAACCACAGCTGCAGCTCCACCACATAGGTATGTCACCTTCATCACACAGACACAGAAGCTCTTAGTTCATCTCTCACTGATTTCTCCTTCAGATTTGGGTTTTATTGAGTCTTTTTCAGGAGCTGATTCTCTCAGATTTCTTGATTAGTGGATGTCACTGTCAGGGTTAACAAAGAGAAGAATCACACAGCAGATGAAATTTTGTTATAATTCTGTTGAAGGAGAAGCCCAATGTTGTCACAGAGGAGTTCGTCCTTCTCAATGTATCCAGTCTGGTTTATTGTTGGTCAAGGTTGACATAAAAGTTGATCATTCAGGCAGTACAGCAGCATCATATGTTTTATCAGCGCTAGAAATAGGGGGGGACAACCTGGCAAGGAAACTTGGTTGTCCTTGGATACCAATATTCAACAGCAACGAGACCTACTCAGATGTCAATACTTACATCTTTATTTCTTTCTTCTTCTGACGTTTCCATTCTCTGATCGGGGGCCGGAGTCAGTTTGAAACAGAAAAAGTGTGACGATCGTAGGGGGGCCTAAACATAAACTGAAAGCTACACATAACCAAAGTTTAACAACCCAATCTGATATTAAATAATCCTCTCTGGGTTCTTCACATGAAAAGTCAGGAAATAGAAAGTACTAATATTCATTCATTCATTTTCTATTCCGTTTGGCTCTTTCGGGGTCACGGGCTGCTGGAGCCTATCCCGGCCACTTGTGGGTGAAGACAGGGGATGCCCTGGACAGGTCGCCAGTCTGTCACAGGGTAGAATGTCCACATTCACCAATCCATTCACTCTCACACTCACAACTATGGACAATATAGAGTTTTTTTTTTTTTTTAGCTTGTTCACATTTCAATTCAAACAAACTTTATTGATGTGAGGAAACAATTCCAGAGATTGTCCACTTCTCCCCAGTTTTCCACTCTTCAATGAGTCAATGAGTCACATGGCTATGTGATATGCAAAAAAAAGGGGGTCTCTCTCTCTGGTAAAGTTCAGGGGGCCGGGTCAAATGGGTTGGCGGGCCGGGTCTGGCCCCCGGGCCGCAGTTTGGGGACCCCTGGTGTAAGGTATAGTGTTTTATAAATGTGTTTTCAATCTTTGTGTGTTTTTGGAGACCTCTAGCGGTTGCGCCAGGTACTGTTCAACACAGTTGAATAATCTTTATTGAAAAGTGTACATGTACAAGCAGAAAGGATACACTAGCATGCACGCACTTCGTTCGTCAGTGGAAAGAATTTGCTGCATACGTCTCAATTCAGAGGTTGCCAAAAACAAACCCTTGAAACTTGAAAAATACTAAAATGTTGATTAAAAGACCAGGTTGTCACACGGACAACCATCAGGTTCATTTTGGTTGTCCTCCGTGAAATCTGGTTGTCAGGGACAACCGGATAACCGCTTATGTCGAACGCTGTTTATAGTCCGAACTTACTGAAGCGTAGAACTGAGACATTCATATTATGGTGTAATAGCGTGTAAGCAAATGATAATTACATAAACCCTAACATTGGATGACCTAAATATAGCAGCAAAAGCTGTCATTGTTTCATCTTTGTTCTTTCTGTTTTTCTGTGTTCTGTTTTATGATCCTTTATGAATAAGACAGGATAGTAAAAAAGTAGAAACGTTAGTAGAAATGTTTTCTGATTTGTAGAAAGAGACATCCAAGAATGATCCTACAAAGCTAAATGGTGCAGACATATGTTTAGAATTTTATCACAGAAAATACTCCTGTGTTAAAAAGAATACAAAATTGGTCATTATTTAATACAAAAAAGGTCACTGTAAGTCTGAACAAGTACAAAAAAAAAAAAAACTGAATATTTTAATTTTAATTGATTCCACTAGAATATTGAAATGATGCTGATGGAATGTTTGAGTTTGACTTTTCTTCTTAATGTGTTCAGTTGACTTTCTCTACAGTTTAAGTTCTATATAAATGTTTAAATTCCCTTAACTTGATATTTATGTTTTTCTCATACTTTAATTATTAGATGTAATATTAACTATGAAAACTCAATAGATGGACTGGTAAAAAATCAACTGTACACTATAATTCCATCAAGATAATTTGTTTGTGTCAATCTAGTTGTGTACATGTTAATATAGAAGTGTAACCATGTATGTGTGATTGTGCAAGACGAACATCATCCATACAATGAAAGCATCTTGACTAGGGATGGGTATCATTAAGATTTGATCAATTCTTCTTAGGGCTGTGACGATAACCACATCACCGCCAAACCGCGGTGATGACCTCATCACCGTGGTTCATCACCGCGGTGATGAAAAATCCGACACCGTCACAGCTCTAATTCTTCTCTACACTGCTTATCGATTTAGTATTCTAAGTTCCATTCCAAGTTTAAAGCGGTTATCAGAAACAATATTAATTTGAGTTTATTGTTTCAAGCATGGTCAATTGGAACATGCTTCCTTCAACACAGGAACAGCACATATATAAATAAACAAAAATAAGTCACAATCTGTGAGTATACATCCTAGTATCTTACTTTTCACAACACAAACTAAACACTTAATGCTTGAAACAGGAAGGGAAGAAGCAAACTTGTTTCTATCAAAAATTTATGAATAAAGGTTTTTCTTCTGAAATTATTTTGTATAAATTTACTGTAACCATACACCTTTTTTTTTTACCACATGGGTGAGTTAAACAGGAGTTGCCAACATTATTTTCAAGGTCAGAACTAACACATGTAATGCAAGAGACTGAATATTTCAAAAGAATACAAATAAATCACGTTATGGAAATACTGAAAATGAAAAGTAACAAAAAATATAGAGAAAAATTTGTTTAATTCTACATATATTTCTTTAAATTTTACAGAAGAAATAGGATGCCTGGATCTGCCTCCAGCAGCCCCCTGACCCCATAAGGGATAAAAATGGGTTCAGAGGATGAATAAAAAATAAGAAATAAAGTCAAATTAGAAGGAAATAGGTATGTCAGTTGCTGTCAATTCAGTCACTTTTGGAGTTGTGGCCACTGGTATGCCCCTTTTAATGTCTAGGGGTACGTCTAGGGTCATAAAGTTTTGGCCAATGTCTCCATACAAAAATGACACAAATTTATTTACAAATAAACATCAACCAACAATAACTAAAAGTGAAGCAAAAAGGCTTCAGGGTGAACCAAGGCCAAAATAACAAACAAAACCTCACCTCGCCCGTACACACCGGGACGAATATTCGCCAGGCGTTATTCGCCAGCATTTTTTGTGTTCACACCCAGGCGATTTTCACTGATGATGAGCCGACTGAACATGCAATTTCATTCCTTGACATTAGATGGCGCTTAATGTCAAACAGAAATACTCCTGTACACAAGGTGGTTGCTTTTCACTCAGAAGAAGAGCGCCAGTATTTACTCGCTCATCAGAATCATACAAAGAAAACATGAATATTTCAAGCACCAGTAGCTTCAGCTCCAGTTCCAATGATGAAGAAATTATTGTTCTGTTGATGATGAAAGACGCCGGAAAAGACGCCGATTTTGGGTACATCCCATAGTTACGAGAAGAGAAGAACATGGTGAGTTTTATCAACTGGTACAAGAGCTGAAAATGTTTCATGAGCGTTTTCGGGGATATTTTAGAATGTCTGTCATTATTTCTTTGCAGCAGTGTAGACGCAACTTGGCGTCTATCTTCTTTGCTGGTATGTGTGCTCAGAAAGGCAGTGTTGTGTTTGAGCGCCCCCAAGTTGTGTTTTACTGTAACTTCAGAAGCTCCAGACACGTGAGCAAAAGCGCCATTCTCATTGGTTGTATAGTTTTTGACGCGTCAAACCAAAAAAACGAACCTGAGGCGTTTTTTAAAAAGTGAAGCTTTTACGCGTGGCGTTTTTCGCGTCGGTGTGCACACTCACTCTGGAAAAACGAAATGAATCCTGAACGTTTCCCGACCAGTTGTATTGTTTCCCCAAGATTTGAATCAGCGTCGGTTCATTTCACTTTACCATGGTTCTTTGTAAAAAACGTACTGTGGCTCAGGATCGTGTCAATTCGATTTGTCAGAATAAAACAATAATCACAAAAAGCGAACTACTCAAAATAAACTACACAAACGAATGTTTTGCAAAGAACAGAAGGCAACATAAAGTTTGGTTAACTGTTTATGGAATTACATGTCTGCCATAAATTGAAAGGGCGTAAAGACAACTGAGCAGGCGTATTTAGAAACTGAGTGGAGTGAACCTTATAACCGCGCTGGCGCAATTCTAACCAAGCAACCCCGTATTTTACAATTGCACAGCTGCAATCCTAACTGAGCAGTGATCTTGCACGGTCAATTCTCTTTTGCGTGCTCACCAGGATTTACGCTCAGTGTTCAGGGGGCGTTTTTGTCACTTAGGGGCAGGAACCTTTCTGGTTGATCTGTTTGGCTAAAATTTGCATGTCTTTTCGACGAGGCAGAGGGGTGAGACTTTCATTTTTCAGAGCGGGGGGGCTAATAGGCGGCTCTTGAGCTGCATGCGGCTCTCTCCAAAATGTACAGAGTTGCCCTAATGTGTTGTGTGACTTTGGTAAAGAGGTTCCAGGAGAGAACAGCATGAGGATGGTACGGAGAGAGGAGAGGACGTGAAAGAAGTCGCCCCCCCCCCCATAGTACAAAGGTGCAGATATGACATGCAGGAAACCCTGGAAATGCCAAAAGACACGATTATGAAGCACAGTTTAAACTGCAGCTATCAGCTACGCGAAGGAACACTGGAATAGAGCAGCTGCAGTTCAGTTAAATTAGATCTTCACAGATTCAGACTTCCTGCTTCAATAACTCATCTGATAAACGTTCAAATGTGTTAGCAAGTATCTTAATTATTTTGCATTAACACAGAGAGTGAACTGTGCACATCTGTCTGCCCAGCTGTTGGACAGGACAAGTTTAAAAAAAAAACACAGAGTGAACTAAAAAAACATTTTTAAAGAAAAAATATCATTTTATTGCCTTTTAATCAGAATTGTTCGTTTTAAGCTGTGAATGCAGACTGTAAATATCAGTAGTAAACTTCTAAAAAGCGTTTACATGTCTATATTTATATGAACTGGTAATGGAGACTCGTCAGCATAGTCATGCTACATTATTATTATACTAAATTTTGCTATAAAGTCAATCTCTATTTTATTCCTTATAGTTTTTAAAATTTAATAGCGATATGAATCATAACATAAATCAAGGGTCTCAAACTCAAATTGCCTGGAGGCCACTGAAGGCGGGGTCTAGCTGAGGGAGGGCCGCAACTTCAAGACACAAACACATGCAACTTGTGTGTGCCTGAGAGCCAGTATATTTGTATGGAACATGTACTATTGACTATACTCTATTATTAACTTTTTTTATGTACAAAATGTACTCATAAAACTCAAATAAAATACGTAAATAAAAAAAGTAAATAAATCAGTAAGACATTTCTGTTTAATTATAACTATTAAACACAAAAGAAGACTCAAATTCTACAGTTCTGTAACCTCCATCAATGGTTCTTCTGAACACGGTTCTCTTGTCTTCTCACTGCTAGACACTTGGCAGCACTCCCTCCCAAACAGCTGAGACCCTCAGTGTGGATGAAGATGATTGACAGGAAATCTGGACTGAAGTTGGACTGATTGACATTTAAGGTGGAGAAGTCAGAGAGGATGTGCTCCCAATTTTGAATCTGTGTTGAATTTTTTTTTAAGTTTACCTTTTAAAACACAAATTAGTAAAGGAGAAACAAAATTCAGAAACCATTTTTGGATTTTCTTTCTTATGACTTTTTGCACATTTAAACCCCGGTCACAAGTCATTGTAGAGCAGCCGGTCAGCCACTCCTGTATTTTTATAAAAAAACGGATGGAAATTCATGTTGGTGACACCAAATAAGTGCAGCCAAGATGCACAATAAGCGTGTTTGAGATCACCCAGGTGGATGAAACGCTCCGCAGATCACCTGGTGATTGACATATGTTTTTGTTTTTGCTTAAATGTCACCTGTTAGTCATCACAAAAATATCACCAGAAAGGGGCGGGAGCAAGGCCCCAACCTGAGCAAACGCTGGAAATTTAGTACTGAACTGACTGCAAACCGCAAATGACTACAAAACAATGCATTATGGGAAATGTGTCCTGACGTTTTTTTTAGTCAAGTGATCAATTAAAATAATTTAAAATACCTATTGATTAAGAAAAGGCTACATACATTACAAAACATTAAAATAGATGTAAAAGATATAATAACACAGATCATAATAAGGAAGAGAGGCACACTAAAACTTGATTGAATGTAAACGACAACTCCAACTTCCTGTTCTCCTTCAGTCTCGCTGCAGCTTCGCCTCCGTTTCATCCCCCCCTCCCTTGCGGATCCTGGCGCGGCACTGGTTCATCTCACGTCAATCGTTGCCTTTTCCCCACGTATTTTCAGTAGGTCTAAGACTACATCGTGTTGTCGCTCGCGCGTGTTTAATGCTAAAGCCCCGTTAGCTGTCACGCATGTCGGTTTGGGACATTTATTCTCCGCAGCCATCTCCTCCTGCGGGAGCGGAGAGACCCGTGTTGGGGTTACGCTGCGCGCGCGTAACCGTAACCATAACCTCAGCCTTCCTCCGGGTCTGTGCGACCCAGAGAAAAGTTCAGCACTGACTGCATGTATTTAGATACGTTCTAAAGAGTAAAGTAAGGAACTCCTTAATGTGGTCCGGGGAGGGGGGGGTCAGGTTACCTGAATTAAATGTTCTCCTACTTTCAAGCCCGGTCAATGTCCCGCCCCCAAGAGTCATATACTCCACTGTGATTGGTTGGTTCTTCAGCTCGGCGCACAAAACTGAAAAGATGTCATTCATACAAACTGGCGGGCAACATTACCATTGGACTTTCATATTAAGGCGGGAACTGCAAAATATCATCTTGGGGGCCGCAAATAGCCCGCGGGCCGCAAGTTTGAGACCCCTGACATAAATGCACAATAGCTCTGAGGATACTAAAGCTTCTATCACCAAACCTCCTGTACCGACCAATCATGACCTTATTACTGCAATAAAGATTATGTCATAATTCATGTTGTTTATTGTTAGGAATTTTTCATATTTAAATATTGATCAGATTTGGTCAAAAATGCTCAATAGCGTTGAAGATGCTCTGTAGTTACTGACACTAAACTTACTGACTAATCATGACCTTATTTTCCAACTACAATAAAGATTATGCAAAACAAATTCTAGCATCTTCAGAGCTATTGAGGATTGTTGATCAAATCTGATCCATTTGCAAATATGAAAAATTCCTAAAAATAAACATATGCTTTATAATAATTTTATGAATTTTTTTGTGAGATTATTGATTTTTACACAGTGGTGTTTATCAGTCCACAGAGGTTGCTCTTTGTTGACGGTCCCTTGACAGCCGGCTGCTGCATGTCTGCATTCACAGCTTGAAGAGGAAAATTCGGATTAAAAGGCAATAAAAACAATCTTTTTTCTTTAGAAATGCATTTGTGGTTCACTCTCTGTGTTAATACAAAATGATTGAGATACTTGACACATTTGAACATTGATCAGAAGAGTTATTGAAGCAGGAAGTCTGAATCTGTGAAGATCTTTCTACTTATCAAACCTCAGCTGCCAGAGAATTTAAAATGATGAATCCATGGATCACAAGTGAGGACGCTGGAAACAAACTCTGACAAGACAAGAAGACGCAGCAGCAGCTGAGTTTCCGCGGAAAAGGAAAGGCCTGCGTTGGAAGATAGACTCGAGGCTGAGCGCAGCAACTTCCAGCAGATGATGGTGAAAAGCTGTCCATCCTCCCCCCTTACCGGGACGCAGCGCCGGCGAGTTACGCCACACTTTGGGACTGCAGGACTTAAACTTGGCCTGAGGTGTCTGCTTTCACTGATCTTTGGAGCCGCACGGGAAAGAGATGGACTCTGATGATGAGGAAAGGGAAGCCGACGTGTTTGATAGAAATGTAGCCCAGCTGTTTCTAATCCAGAAGATGAGGACTTTGGATTTTAAATGCTGATTGATGACTGAAATAAATTACAACCAACTCAGTTTTGCGCTTGCTGCCTTTTTCAAACACACCAGCATGCATGTTTCAGCGGTATGTGTGTTAACGTTAAATACAGAAAAACCCTCAAAATGGCGCAGTTTAATCCAGTGCTGGTGTATTGTAAGGAGAGGACGGGGTTATGGGAAATGACATGGCTTTAATTGTGTGTGTGTGTGTCTGGCAGGTCAGTGCGTGGTGTGGCTCTTTGACTATCACAGTTAGAAATTTCGGCTCTTTGTGTCAAACTTGTTCGCGCCCCCCCTTAGTGTCAGAGGCTTTCATAGAAATAAAAAACGGCGGATGTAACGTGGATTAAAACATTAACAAACGACTTAAAGACCAAGGTAAGAAAGTGCAGCAGGTTTTTTGTGCTGTTTTGAATGGGAGGGTAAATCCAGAGAATGATTGCTTCACCTCTGTGTCTTTCAAGGGTAAAGCTGTGGTGTGGTGGTGTATGTTTTTCTCATGTGAAATTCACTGCATCACCGTTTTAATGCTTTTAATCCACGTTACAGCCGCCGTTCCTTTTCTATTAAAGCCTCAAAATGAAAGTCCTGCCCCGCTGCTTGACATGCAAATTTTAGCCAATCAGATCAGCCAGAAAGGTTCCTGCCCCCAAGTGACAAAAACGCCCCCTTAACACTGAACGTAAATCCAGGTGAGCGTGCAAAGGAGAAGTGACCGAGCAGGATCACTGCTCAGTGAGGATTTCAGCCGTTCAGTTGGGGTTGCTTGGTTAGAATTGCACCAGCACGGATGTAAGGTTCACTCACTCAGTTCCTAAATACGCCTTTTCAATTTATGGCATGTAATCCCATAAGTTTGGTTAACTGTTTTCTTCCTTACAACTTAGTAGTATGCTTAATAATAATTTTAATAATAATAATTGATATTTTATTTATTCATAACGGGGAAATTCTTCTCCGCATTTGACCCATCCCCTTGGGGGACCGGTGAGCTGCAGCCAAACCGCGCTCAGGAGACAGTTAAGGGTCATGCCTAAAGGCTCTCACTGGGTGATGTTAATTGCTCGCCATTGATATAGTAATTGTTCAATCAAACCCTTGATTCCTGCATGGTAGCCTCTCAACTTACCAACGGAGCTACCAAGCCGCCTTAAAGAAAAGCACCAACTTCAAATGTTTTGGCCACACAGGCTACACACTCAAAGTTGTTACAAATGCAGTGACTTAAACAAGAGCGATGTGTTTACTCACATCTGATGAGCAGTGGACGTCCTCTGTGGCAACCCCAGTCTGGAACAATAGAGTTGGGTCTGCCCTTGCACCGGTTACGGCTGTAGGAACTTGCGCACCTGCCTCCGACCAATTACGTTAGTAGCATTGGCAACATCTGCAGCAGCCTCCACTACTGCACTGTTGCCTACACTCCCTGCTCAGACAACTGCTCTTTGAAAATGCTCTTGGTCTCCATAGACATACAAACACAAAGATCCACAAAATCAAATACACAAAACACTGAATAAACAGAACTAAACAAAACCAAATATGGCCAGAGCCGTTACAGCCACAAATTTCCTTTCTTTTCTCCTTGCCTTTTTGTGCTTCATCTTTCCGCTGCTAGTCTCTCTGTTCTCACTGGACCAGAGGAAAACTGGCTCATCTGTCTAATGGAATGAGCCATCAAGGCATTGCAATAGTTACAGAGACACACACAGGACTTTCACTTGAGAAAACCTTTTGTTAAACATATCCTGTCAATTGTAATTTTTGTTATAAAAAGTAAAAGAAGGGAGAAAATATGGATATATAAGATATGGACTGACACAAGATATGGACTGTGCAAGTTAATACATTTGGGTTGTCGTCGTCTTCCCCCCGAAATGGTTCAAAAGTAAAGCAAACCACAAAACACCCCTAAAAGCATAAACATGGATCATAAAGAACATAAAGTAATATAATTCAATTGCTGATTACTAACAAAATGGAATCCAGACATAAAAATAAACCTCAGGAGTGTACTCTTGAAGGAGGGATTCTCCCCCAGGAAAGACAGTGGATGTACCAGAACTCTTAGAAACGCTTATCTTATCAAACTCTACAATTACATATTTAAATTGTTCAGCAGATGAGCTTTGTCCAGATGAGAAGGGGGATGATTGGGGGTACAAGACGAGCCAGAGGCAGGATCCTTAACCAAATGTAAGGCTACGTTTACACTGCAGGCTGAAACGACTCAATTCGTTTTTTTTTTGTTGCTACTATGCGACCTGTATCTGATCTTTTCATGACAGTCTGAACGACACAGATCTGATCTTTTCAAATGTGACTCAGGTCACTTGGGTATGTGGTCCTGAATCCAATACATATCCAATCTTTTGAAATACGACCTCCGTCTGGACGGCCAGGCCACATGTATCTGACCCATACATCATTGATGCGGTACAAACATCATAATTCTGGATTGAAGTAGGTGGGAATGAGAACATAAACATCAACCATGGCGGACAATGCTTCTTAGACCAGTCAATGGAAGGGAAGCAAGTTCACTGATTTGATTGATATTTGGGGTGACAGCTCTATTCAGGCCAAACTCTAGGGCTACCGGGCGGCTCTTGAAAAGATTTCCAGTGAAATGGCCGAGCGTGGGTACAGGTACAGAGAGCAACATATCACCTGTCCATTTTATGAAGAGCTTTACTGCATTTTGTGGGGTAAGCACAACGTGAAAGCCCTTTGTGAAGCCTTTTGTGAAAATAAATGTAATAATGCAAAAAGAGCGCCGCTGTTGAAAACACTGTTGACATCCATTGTTAACGTTAGCTACTTCCTCAAACAAGTGACAAGGTTTACAGTTGAGTACTCTTCTACGCATTCGGGTTACTACTGGGTCATTTCACGGTTCACGGTGTTCCCCAGCTTTTCGTTCTGGTAAGGGTTAAGGGTTACTTGTCAAACAGGAGAAAATGCTTGTATGGCAATCTGATCGGTTAACACCCCACTCCCATTGTGAAAACCAAAGTAAAAAAAAAAAAGAGAGAATCACAAACAAGTGAACTCCCACTTGTGTACCAGTCAATCACTGTTGCAGGTAGCCAGGGTGGAATAGGTGAGTACAAACTGGCCACCAAGTTCCAGGAGCCCCTGCGCAGTCACAAGGTCAGCCACGAGGGAGATGGGAGAGGAGATGCTGTGTTCAGTGGCTGACCCGGTGGATTGAATAAAGAAAACTGTGAAGAACCTGTTAAAATACTCCCAATAATGGCCAAAAAAAAAACCCTGTCCAAGCAGCTGCAGGTTCCACCATACACCCTGCGGAGGCAAACCAGAATGATGGGCAGCAAGGTTTTACCTCAGCAACCAGAGGACATGCAGGAAGAAGAGGCGCACATCACACACATACCGATCAGCACTGAATTCACCTAAAGGGATGGAGGGAGCGATGTGGTCTGTTCCACTTCGCCTTTCCCCGTCACACACAGATTCGCTGAGTGAGAAGGGATTATGACAATCCCTGCAATTAAAAACAAAAAGGACACCACGAATGCAGCAAAAGACAGAGGGAGAATGTACAGGCAGCAAGGTACCTGAACTGACAGATGAGCAGAAACCCAGAACAGGAGGCAGTCTCAGCCAGGAAATGAGGGAGAGCCAGCTCAGTTCTATTTCATAGGTGGCCAGGTGCCCATCAGCAGCACCAGGATGAGTGACTATACCTGTGCAGCGTTCGACATAAGAGGTTATCGGGTTGTCTTTTATTCAACATTTTGGTATTTTTCGACTATTTTTCAAGTTTCAAAGGTTCGTTTTTGGCAACCTCTGAATTGAGAGATATGCAGCAAATTCTTTCCACTGACAAACAAAGTGCATGCATGCTAGCAAATCCTTTCTGTTTCTACATGTGCACTTTTCAATAAAGATTATTCAAAGGGTTGAACAACAGTACCTGGCGCGACTGCTAGAGGTCTCCAAAAACACGCAAAAAAAATTGAAAACACATTCATAAAACACTATACCTTACACTCATAGCAGAACAGACTGACATGAGCTGAAAAAAAAACTTTTTCCATGGGATTCATATGATATTGGAAATTTTTACAACAGTCATGGTATTTTATATTCTTTAAGCAACAATTATCAAAACCAAAGAAAAAAAAGAACCAATATATAGAGAAGGATTACCAGGCCCAGGAAGCAAAAGCCCAAAGGACTTAACTGTCACCAGCTGTAGTTTCCACCCCAAGTGAGTAGGCGATAGAAGATCAGTGGTAACCACCCTCCTTGTACAATGTGTGTGTGTTTATAGTGTGTTGGTGTATAGTTAACATTGTTGGATAGTTAAAAAAAACTGTCATTTTCATCTGGCGTTTAGCCTTAGAAGCTATTTCCTTTTTTAATTAAATTTTTAAATTGTGCAGTCATTATTAAGTATAAAAGGGCCTCTTCTTGTGTCCCTGCAGTCCTTCCCCAGCACTGGATGACTGAAGAGGAAGATCTCTGCAACCAGCAGAGGAACTTCAGAGTGGAACAGGTGGAACCAGAACCTCCACAGAATAAAGAGGAACAGGAGGAACAAGAACCTCCACAGATTAAAGAGGAACAAGGGGAGCTCTGCATCAGTCTGGATGAAGATCAGCTTGATCTGAAGCAGGAGACTGATACCTTGATGGAGATTCCTACTTATGAGGAAGATGAGAACAGTGAAGCAGATCTAAACAATCAGCAGAGCTTTAATGTAACTGATAGTCAGGATGAAGAAGGAAACCAACATGAAGAACCAACATCAACTACAGATGAATGAAGAGACAGACCCACAGAACAGAGATCAGAGGAAGAGGAGGGACAGAAGTCATGTCCTAAAGGCCCGTACACACCGGGACGAATTTCGCCGGCGATTTTCGTCGGCGAAATTCGCCTCGTGACTAAACAAAGGGCACCAATGTGAGTGTGCACACCAACGCGAAAAAACGCCACGCGTCAAAGCGTCAAAAAAAAAAAACGCCTCGGGTTCGTTTTTTTTTTTTGACGCCTCGCGTCGAAATCTATTCGACCAATGAGAATGGCGCTTTTGCTCACGTGTCTGGAGCTACTGAAGTTACAGTAAAACACAACTTGGGGGCGCTCAAACACAACACTTCTGAGCACACATACCAACAAAGAAGATACACGCCAAGTAGCGTCTACACTGCTGCAAAGAAATAATGACGGACATTCTAAAATATCCCGAAAACGCTCATGATCCATTTTCAGCTCTTGTACCAGTCGATAAAACTCACCATGTTCTTCTCTTCTTGCAACTATGGGATGTACCGAAAATCGGCGTCTTTTCCGGCGTCTTTCATCATTCAACAAAACAATAATTTCTTCATCATTGGAACTGGAGCTGGAGCTACTGGTGCTTGAAATATTCATGTTTTCTTTGTATGATTCTGACAAGCGTGTGAATACTGGCTCTCTTCTTCTGAGTGAAAACCACCTTGTGTACAGGAATATTTCTGTTTGACATTCAGCGCCATCCAATGTCAGGGAAGGATATTGCATGTTGGCTCGGCTCATCGTCAGCGAAAATCGCCTGGGTGTGAACACAAAAGACGTGGCGAAAAACGCTGGCGAATAACGCCAGGCGAATATTCGTCCCGGTGTGTACGGGCCTTAAGTGTGAACAGCTCTCACATGTCAGAAGGTCAGTGTGACTCTGATTTTAGAAAAAAAATCAAAGAAGGATGATTTAGTAAAGAAACACAAAGAATCTTCAAAACAGAAAAAACTTTCCTCTTTCAAGTCTGGTGAAAGCTCAAAAATAGCTACCAAACTTTTTCATGGAAGATTTCATACAGGAGAGAAGCGATTTTCTTGTAAAGAATGTGATAAAAGTTTCAGTCGCATATCTTCTCTCAACAAACACATGAGAACTCACACAGGGGAAAAGCCTTTTTCATGTAAAGAATGTGATAAATGTTTTAATCAAATATCTAATCTCAAGACACACATGAGAACACACACAGGAGAAAAGCCTTTTCCATGTAAAGAATGTGATAAAAGTTTTCGGCAAATATCAAGTCTCCAAACACATATGAGAACTCACACAGGAGAAAAGCCTTTTTCTTGTATATATTGTCATAAAGGTTTTAGTATTTTATCTAATCTCAAAACACACACGAGAACTCATACAGGAGAAAAGCCTTTTTCTTTCTAAAGAATGTTACAAAAGTTTTAATAGTACATCTAATCTACAAGGACAAATGATAACTCACACAAGTGAAAAACATTTTAAACAGTTTTGTAAAGGATTTATTAAAAACTTTTAAAAAACGAATGAAAACTTAGAGCAGAGAACTTAAATGACACAGTAGCAGAGGGAAAGAGTTGAAAAAAGTACACATTTGCTTCCATAAAGTTGCCAGTACTAGAATACTAGTAGAACTAGTATCCTATTCAAAAGTATGATTTTTAGTTAGAAATTTTTTAAGCCTTGGTTTTATGTTGCCATTTACGTATGGGATATACCACTTTATATACCTGCTTTGAAATCTCAAAGTATTTAACAGTCAGTTCCACTCACACACTGACGGCAGCTGTGCCGTCTCAACCTATAACCACCAGGATAAATGTGGGGTTCAGTTTTGTCCAATGACACTTTGACTCACGGACAGGCAAAGTGGTAGTTGAACCTATGATCTTCTGATCAACCACTCTACCTCTACACCACAGCTCATGACTTTACATTTTGAATTTCAGAAAATGTTAATATTTTAATATACATTTGTAATCTTTAAAACTCTTGGCATCAAACCCTAATGTGCTCATTTACTCCAAAGCAGCCGGAGCTTTCCTTACATGAACACAGAGCCACAGACTGTTGGCCTCCTTAACAAATACACTGACCAAAAATATAAACGCAACACTTTTGTTATTGCTCCCATTTTTTATGGTATGAACTCAAAGATGTGAAACATTTTCCACATACACACAACAGCCAGTTCTCTGAAATATTGTTCACAAATCTGCCTTAATCTGTGATAGTGAGCACTTCTCCTTTGCCAAGACTATCCATCCCACCTCACAGGTGTGCCATATCAAGATGCTGATTTGACAGCATGATTATTGCACAGGTGTGCCTTAGACTGGCCACAAGAAAAGGGCACTCTGAAATCTTCAGTTGTATCACACAGCACACACACACACAAACATAGGCATTTAATGCACCTACTAGCAATTAATTTAAGGTAAGGAAATAAAATAATAAATAAAAGGCAGAAAATAAATCAAATTAAATCAAAAACAGTTACATGAGTGTTGAAGATGAACTAAACAGGCATTTTTAAATGCAAAGAATGAGGTTAAAGAACGAATGGATGGAGGAAGATTGTTCCAGTCGGAGGGTGCCTTATAATTGAATGAATATTTTCCAATTTCTTTTTTAACTCTTGGAACGACAAAAAAGATTTGATCTGCATGACGTAAATTATAAGAAGACTGAAAAGGAGTTAGATATTGTTTGAGATAGTCTGGATAGCTAAGGTTAATACATTTGAAAATGAACAATAGCCAGTGAAGCTGACGTCGAGAGGATAGGGGAAGCCAGGACAGTTGCTGAAACATAAGACAGTGGTGAGTTCTAAATGGACAACGAAGAATAAACCGACACAAGCTGTTATAAATAGCGTTCAGTGGTCGGAGGTTAGTGAGAGTAGTGTTTTGATAAATGATGTCACCATAATCTAAAGTTGTTATAATCAGTTGTGAAATGATTTTCTTCCTGACTGAGAGACTAAAACAATTGATTGATAGATAAAGTAATTTTAAACGATACGAGATTTTGTGGACGATGGACTGTATATGCGCACTAAAAGAGAGAGAGGAGTCAAGCCACAAACCAAGGTATTTGAATTTTTCTGCTACTGAAATAAGTGACATGTCCAGGTAAGTTAAATTTATTTCACTTGCAGCTACAGGATGTAGTCTTTTTTGAAACAACATAAAATAGGATTTAGATTTGTTGAGTAGAAGTTTATTGGATTGTAACCATAATTGAACAGAATTAAAATCATGTTGAATTGAATGCTGAATGTCAACAATGTTGGATTTAGATGAGTAGATGACAGTATCATCGGCATAAAGTTGAATATTGCTGTAGATGCATTTAGTTGGAAGGTCATTAATGAAAATAGAAAATAAGAGAGGACAGAGTGAGGAACCTTGAGGAACGCCTTTGTCTACGCTTAGAAAGTTGGAATAGCTGCCATTAAAAAGCACACACTGCTGACTCATACCATGATGAAGGTATGAGTTGAACCAAAGGAGCGAGGATCTTTTAAGGCCAATTGAATGAAGTTTGTCCAGTAACAGAAAGTGATCTACCATGTCAAAAGCTTTGGTAAGATCAATAAATAAGGCACCAGTTAACAAGTTATGATCAAAACCAGAGAAAATATCATTGGTGAATTTTAACAAAGCGGAAGTTGTGGAGAAATGCTTTCGAAAACCTGATTGGAAAGGAGATAGTATATTATTAAGTGTTAGGTATTCCGAAAGTTGATTAAAGATAATTTTTTCATATACTTTGACAATACTGTTGATGATTGAGATTGGTCTATAATTGCTCATGTCATTAGAATTCCCTCCTTTATGAAGAGGTATAACTTTTGCCCGTTTCCAAGCCAAGGGGACTTCAGACGTGCTATAAGAAAGATTTAAAAGAGCAGCCAAGGGAAAACAAAGCACATGAGAAGCAAGTTTAATAAATTTTGCTTCGATGCCATATGGACCAGCACTACTGGTGGATGAGAGCTCATTTATGACCTGTTCCACATCAGTCGGATTGACCATTCTGAAGGAAAAGGTACTGTCACTGGACATGTTAACACAATGAGAAATGGAATGTGAAGGAGATTGAACAGGAGGTGATATTGAGAAATGCTGACAGAATGCCTCAGAGATAACAGCCGGATCATTTGTACACACATTGTTAATAAGCATATTAGTTGAAGCAGAATCAGTTTTTCCTAATAGGTTGTTAATTTGCCTCCAAAATTGCTTTGGATTATTAGCACTGTTAGATAGACTATCTTTGTAATAGTTCGATCTAGCATTTCTAGTTCTTGTAGTGCAGATATTTCTTAAACGTTTGTAAGCATCCCGATCAGCAGGGTCTTGAGTACGATGGGATTTCTCCCAAGCTTTGTCCCTCTGTCTGAACAGACTAATCAGTTCTCCATTTACCCACGGCATCTGTTTGCCTTTTACTCGGATCACAGTTGGTGGTGCATGTTTATCAATAACATTCAGTAACTCGGTAGAAAAATAGTCCCAAGCTTCATTCATGAAAGGAATTAAGTTAAGTCTAGCCCAATTAATATTAAGCAAATCTTCAATAAAGTTATCAATATTTAATGTTTTTGTTTGTCGAACTTTAACCAATTTTGGGGGAAGACGAGGAGTTTTAATTTTCCAAATGCAATATATGATACAGTGGTCACTGAATCAATCTGATAAGACACCTGAGTCCTGTATTCTGTCTGGATGTGTTACTAGAATCCAGTCAAGAGATTTAGAATTAGTGCTGATTCTTGTAGGTTTGGAAATTAACTGTGAGAAATTAGAGCTATTAAAAAGAGTACGTTCAGTAGCAGATGACGGACATAACCAATTTATGTTAAAGTCTCCCAACAGGATCATTTCACTTTTACAACCCAAAGATGTAGCCGTAGAAACAATGTTTTTAACTGAGTCAGATGGCGAATTGGGGGGTCTGTAAATATTACCAATTATCAGATGTTTATGATCATGCAAAATTAATTTAATAAACAGGCCTTCAAAACACAATGGTGCCACTTTAGGTAAAATGACATGTGACTGTATGTTTGAAGACACATATGTAGCTACTCTACCTACTCTCGAACTTCTATCTGCTCTGTACAGAGTGTAATTGTCCAGGCTAATGACACTGTCTGAGATATTAGAAGAAAGCCATGTTTCAGATATAGTGATGACACTGGGTTTATTGTAAACAAGCCAGGCCCTTAGTTGATCTATTTTTGGTAATAGACTCCTCATATTAACATGAATTATTTGAAGACCTTTAACCATAATCAAGGGAACAGGAAAAAATAAACTGCCATAAACAAGACTGCATGAAGCAAATTTGACTAAAAATAAGCGAATTAATAATTGCCAGGGGCACAATAACGAACATAACTGTTCAAAACCCAGAAATCTATAAAGATAACACGACAACCTCAGTCTGAAATAGAAAAAATAAAAATACAAAAACGTCAGTAATGTTGTAATTTTCAAGTGGAGATTACCACCAGATGGAAATGAGTATTACCAGAAATAAAGAAGAAAAAAAAAGGAGAAAAATCTGCTCAACATCAGCAAATGTAGCTAGTGTAAATATTCAGAGCTGCAAAAAGAGAAATGAAAAGCTGCACGAAACAAATGGAGCAGCGCCTTGCGACATTACGTCATTACAGTAGTAGTTTACGGCAAACAAAGTTTCATATGGCCGTCAGTGTGAATTAAAGAAGTTTAGGTAGTTCAAAAGAAAAACAGAGAGATTTTTACCGTCCATACTCAGGGGGACTGTTGGGAAAAATCATGAATGAAGATCTCAGCCTTGTCAGGTGAGCGAAAGAACAGCTTTTTCCCCTCGACGTGGACTCGAAGCGTTGCAGGATATTGCATAGCATATTCAATATCCAGGTCACGGAGCTTCTTTTTTACCGTAGTAAACAGACGGCGTTTCTCCATCAAACCAGTGCTGAAATCAGGATATATATGCACTCGATTTCCTTTAAACAGAAGCTCCTTTTTGTCACGGGAGAGGCGAAGAATGTTGAGCTTGTCCTGGAAGTGCAGAAACCTCACGAGGATTGAAGAGGGTTGAATGAAGAGCTGACCAACGAAGCCGATCATGTCACGGCCCTCAGAACCCTCTGGCACACGAAGAAGGCGAATGTTAGAAGCTCTACTCCGGTTTTCTGCATCTTCAACTTTTTCTGTCAGGTAAGAGTTCTGTTTCTCAAGTTGTTTTATGCGAGTCTCCAGACGAGACAGCTCATCTTGATTGGAACCAACGCGGCCTTCAAGTTCACCCACTGTAGTCTTCATTGAGTTCAGCGAATCTTGCATCTGGTGGACGCTATTATGAATCGTGTCGAGTTTAGCGTCAAAATGAGATAACATCTCATTCTTGGACTGGTGCAGAGTCTCAACCAAGGTTTTGTTTGTCACAGGTTGACCCATATCCGAGTCCATGTGGTCAAAATGAACAATAACACAGCTTAGTATGTAAATTTTCAATGGACAAATTTCCAAAAGAATCAGCCAGGCATGAAAGCAGCCCAAGTAAGAGTTGAGCAGGTTAGGTAATTATAAGCACGAGACTGAGGTTTTTATCGGAGCTCACGTCAGCCCTGCTGCACTATCGGCCATCTTGAGTCTGTTGAGTCTGTTCTAGTAAGAGATGAACTAAAAAGAGCTGCTGCTCATTTGATTGTTGCTGCTTTACTTTCTACCAACATTTGGATCCAATATTAGAAGAACAAGTATTTGTCTTCCTGTTTGTCTTTCATCCAAATGACTGAATTTCATCAAAGAAAAGTCATTTTTCAACTCCAGAGACTCCCACTGGTTCTGATCCATCAGATCTAACTAGCAACAGAACCAAACCTTCACGTGTTGCAGCAACAGTTTCCATGTTTGGGAGGATCTTCTGAAGAACAGCTCAGTTCCAGATCACATCATGATGTTTGATGTTTTCTTCATTCCAGGAAATCATCTGTGTCTCCTTTGATCTGTGCTGAGTCAGCACTTTGACTTCTTTTTGACTTTATATCCATCATTTACAAAAAAGGATGTATTGATATATATGATCTAGAACTTCTTTCTAGGACGCTGATGGACTTCATAAAGATGACTCCTCCCACTTTGGTTTGTGTCAAATATAGAAAAAATTTAAGTACCAAAATCAATCCAATTTGGGTCAATTCTGTCTTTCAGATCTTTGGAAAAACTGAAGGAATCTCTGCATCCCAGATTTCTTCTTGGATTTTGGTTTCTGCAGGTTTTCAATCTCCTCTTTGATCTGATTGAATGTGTCCATCAAGGTCTTTGAAAGCATCATTTTCTCCTCCTCCTCCTTCTTCTTCTTGAGGGTCTCTATGAGTGAGGAGATCTCCCCCAAAAGGGAGGACTGTTCTTGCTGCCGTTCTCCTTCCAGGTTCTTGTGGTTCTCCATCAGAGCTGGTCTCCATGGGACTGTTGCCTCCCTCTGTGGCGTCAGTCAGTCAGGAGGTGGGAGGGAGGGAGGAGTCTTTGTCCTTCTGGACATGTTCTCTGCACTAACAGCAGCTTCCAGCTCTCTCTCTCTCTCTGTCTCTCTCTCTCTTTTTGCTGTATCTGAGCGCTGCAGGAGTGTTGACTTGGTCTCAGCCACAGACTGCTGACATGTTAGCTGATGTTTCAGCTGAGTCAGCTCTTCTTTCCAAGCTGATGTTTCCTGCAGAGATTCCTGCAGGAGTTCCTCCTGCTCCTTCTTTCCCAGAGTTCCTGCAACCAGACGGAGTCTTTGTGCTTTGGAGCTGCTTCTCTTGGATGAAGCGCTTGGTTAGCTCACTTTGATCTCTTTCATGTGGGACTTTGTCTTGAAGCGGATCAAACTGAAGGTGGGACTCGCAAAGCTTTGTGCTTCTGTTCTCTGGTTGCTTCTTTGCTTTGGTTGCAGAGACTTGGAGCTCTCTCTCTCTCTCTCTTTCTCTCTCTCTCTCTCCACGTTTGCTGGTTGTCTTTTTGCTGCAGCTGAGCGGTGCAGGAGTGTTGACTTGGTCTCAGCCACAGACTGCTGACATGTTAGCTGATGTTTCAGCTGAGTCAGCTCTTCTTTCCAAGCTGATGTTTCCTGCAGAGATTCCTGCAGGAGTTCCTCCTGCTCCTTCTTTCCCAGAGTTCCTGCAACCAGACGGAGTCTTTGTGCTTTGGAGCTGCTTCTCTTGGATGAAGCGCTTGGTTAGCTCACTTTGATCTCTTTCATGTGGGACTTTGTCTTGAAGCGGATCAAACTGAAGGTGGGACTCGCAAAGCTTTGTGCTTCTGTTCTCTGGTTGCTTCTTTGCTTTGGTTGCAGAGACTTGGAGCTCTCTCTCTCTCTCTCTCTCTCTCTCTCTCTCTCTCCATGCAGATCAGCAGCTTCTTTGGAGGCAGAGGCAGCTGTGTGGGAAGTCTCTGCAGGTCCAGAATCTTCAGATGGATCAGCAACTGCTGCAGGTTCCTCTGGGTGGAAACACATTTCTGCCAAACAGAACATCTGTTTTGTCTTTGTTTGGATGGAAAACGGAGGAAAAAACTTCTTTGGAGAGAAATCTGCTTTGTTTCTTGTTGCTATGAGGTTGTTGAACGGTGCGTTGTTGTGTGGAATTTGATCATTTGAAATATATTTTGTTATTTGATGTTAAATTATGATTATTTGTAGTTTAATTGTAAAACAGAATATATTTTCATAAGTATTATTTCTGTACAGGTTTTTCACCTTGTTTGGTTTCTTCAACCACTCATTTACACTGGAAAAGGTCTCTGTCCAAAATCAAATACAAATAAAGAAAAGAGACACGTTCATGGAGTTCTTGAGTCATGAGTGGAGTCCTGCTGGCATTACCTCCCTTTGATGCTTTCCCCTTCAAGTGGGGCAAAAATAACTTGACATTTTCAGTTTATTAAAATAAGTTTATTAAACATTTTTAATGTTTTTTTCTGTAATTCTAGGTCTGATGTCTTCATACATGATGGCTAAAATAACAAAAACCAAACCAAACCAGTCAAGTCTGTAGTTTAAACTTGGATTAGAAATGAGAAGGGCGACACCTTCTGGCTGTATCCAGAACTGCATCTTCTGGTCAGAAAAGTGTTGAAAAACCTCAATTGTGTCTGTAAAATGTCTGCAGCTTTTTTGTCTGAAGACATGAATAAAGTCTGGATTTGATCCTGAATGAATCTTCATATTTCTTTGTCCTTCAGTCTTTCTTTCAGTCTTAAACACACTGGTTCATTTGATCCTAATGAGAACATGTGTGAGGCTCCAACATGGCTGCCTTCACTGCAGCTTCCTCTTCACAGCATGTGTTTGTGGATCAACACACAAACAACACCTGGGGGGTGTTCCAGAAAACAGGTTATGCTAGCTCTCACGGTAAGTTTGAGGCTAAGGAAGTTGATAACCTCAGCTTTCGGTTCCAGAAATGGAGGTATGTTTTAGGGTGGGTCAAGTTGCCATAGCAACTCATGCTCTGAACATAACCTGGTCTGGAGCAGGTTTAGTTGAAGGTTAGTTTGTTTACAGAGAGGTGAAGCAGCATGGCGTGTCCATTTGAAGATGATTTAGTGGATGAAGAAGCTCAGAAAATACTTTTTCCACCGTGAGAGGGTGATAAGACCACATATGGATGTTGGAAAAATACATTTTTTTACTTTAATCTAACTTAATTATTTAATTCAGTTAAGATAAATCATTTTTTTTGTAAGTCAGTTTAAAAATAACACGTAGTTTTCAGATAGTTATTTTACTTTCATTCAAATTAATTCAATTAAGTAGGTGTAACTTTGGTGCTGCCGTTAGATCGGCACCGCAAGGGATTCTGGGATAACATTCCCTTTGCCTGTCTGGATGGATTTGGGTTGAAGTGTGGATTTTTGACCAAATGGGTTTAGTTGTTTAGCTGTTTTACTGTGTTTTGCCGACTTTTGCTGAGTTATTTTGCCCTACTAAGCTTACGTCTGCAACATGAGTGAGAGTGAAGGAGAGGATGATGAATTTATATAGCTTCCCTATGGAGTGAAGATGTAACAACAATGATGGAAAATTCTTTAATGAATTTTTGCACTCCGTGCATCCCCCCCCCCCTCTTTTTTATTGTTATAAAAATGAGAATATCTGCTGGCTCAAACTTAGACATTTGAGAGTTCAAGAAATATAATTAATTAAGATGGAAAAAAGAATAATTGAATTGGAGTAATATGACATTTAGTTAGATAAATACGTAAATTTGAGTTGAATAAACAATTATTGAGTTTTATAGACGTAAGAAATTAGGTTGAATGAATGTAACTCAATTTTTTGTTACCAATAGAAGTAAGTCATTTAATTTGGCAAAATTGGATAAATTATATATATATGCGTCACAAGGAAGATGGAAACAAGATCAGAAACTTGTGCGTTTACTTTGTCTGCTCTTTTTCTACACGCAGAAACTCTTTCTTTTACTGATGATGCAGCCGTGTTACTTTTTTGATGGACGTGTAATCTTCATACGCCGTCATTAAAATCTCAGACTCCGTCTCACTGAAGTATAGCGCTTTCTTTTTTTTTCACCACGCGTTTCAATGGTGACTCCAGAAATCGAAGATCTATTGAGAATGTCTTTATGTACCTGCTGTGCACGCCCATTAACCCAGGGTTACCAAGTCGAGCGTAATTACGCCATCTCATATCCGGTCTTTTGGAACCCACATACCCCGAGTAAGCAAGTTCAGGCAGATTTCAGCCAGAGTTCAGGCTTAAAGTCAGGCTAGTTTAAACATTTCGGAATACTCCCCCAGGGGGGTATTCCAGGAAGCATGTTTACACGTCCATGTGTCTGCATAAATGGCAAAGACTCAGATTGGTTTCCCATCTCCACTGGTGTTCACCAGGGATGTGTGGCAGCTCCCGAATTTTTTAAATGCATCATAGATCAGCTGATGTACGGGGTCTGTGAGCAAGTCCCTGAAGTGTCTCTTGGTAATTACCATTTGACTGACCTGGAGTATGCCAACTACACCATCCTGTTCAGCACATCCCTCAGCCAGCTAAAAATTGCTCTGAGCATCTACAGCAGAGAAGCAAAAAAGTATGGTCTCATGGTGAACTGGACAAAAACTAAAATTCATGCACGTTGGTGATGGCCCAGACCCACCCCCTCTCCAGCTCGGCAACGATGTCATCAAGCCTGTGAAGAGCTTTACATACCCGGGATCCATAGTGACGGCTAACGGTGACCTAAAACCAGAGATCACCCGCAAAAGGGCACTGTTTGCATCAGCCCTTCAGTCTCTCAAAAAACCACAGTGGTGTCATCAAAACATCTTGTGCAAGACAAAGCTCAGGATCTAAAACCTAGCTGTACTCTCCATTCTGCTTTATGGTTCTGAGACATGGCCCTTAAATAGGAGCTTAGCCACAAGAAAAGATGGCTTCGACAGCCGAGCTCTCAGGACCATTGAGAACATCAAGTGGCCCCAACGTGTCTCTAAGGCCGCATTTACATTGCAGGTCATGATGCCCATATCCGATTTTCTGACTATATCCGATTTTTTTTGGAGACCCGCTTACATCATCTTTTAAAAGTGACCCGTATCTGATTTTTGCATTTACACTATACAATGCTGAAACTCTCAAACGTAGACGTTCTAAGGACCACGTAGCAGCATTTCAGCATTCCGCTGTCCTCCTTCAGACTGTTGTGACTGCTGTTGTCATGGAGGCAACGCAGCGACGGAGGGAGGCGTGGCCTTGGGCGCTCCTGAGGGTATGCACAGGGGAATAGAAAGGAGGGCTGCTCGGCCGGCTTATGTGCTCTCTCTGAGTTTTGAATGAGGAAGTGTTTGCAGACTTTGTGCTGTCCGAACAGTTTGATCCAAGTGTTGAACCTTTCCTGCGCGATGACTTCCGACCGTGGTCAGAAACGCACGGGAGATTTTCTCCAGGGCCGAAGGCGGTTTCTGCACAGAGAAGAAATAGACAGAAATAACAGCGGTTTCCGACCACGGTCTGAAGCCTGAGGCTAAAAGGTAACACGCTGACAGCAAAATCAGCACACAAAAGCACTTTAATAAGTCATGTGATCTCAGTTGCACTGACGTACAACTCGCATTTACTGGGGAATATCCGATTTGTCTGCTTACATGGCACACGCAAATGCACGTGTCCGATTCGTTTCTGATTTATTTCCACATATGAGAGAGGCCTGTATCCGATCTGAGAAAATCGGAATCCATGCGCTTTTGTCCTGCTTACACGGTCACCGGTCATATCCGATCTGTGCCACATGAGAGGAAAAAATCGGAATTGGGTCACTTGAACCATGCAGTGTAAAGGCGGCCTAACAAAGCCTTAAGAGCCCACACCTGCCAGCCCCAAGCCTCTTGCCTTGCTGCGCAATGCCGCATCAGATGGTTCGTCCATGTTCTCCGTCTTCCCTCTTACCATCCGACGCGAGCCATCTTGGAGTTTAACCCAGGGGCTGCGGGCTGGAAACGACCTCGAGGCAAACCCCGTGCTCGGTGGAGAGATGTTATTGCGGGGGATGTTAAACCTTATGGGGTTGCTATGAAGGACACTGAGCAGGGATGGGTATCGTTAAAGTTTTAACGGTACTACTACTCTTATCCATACTGCTTATCGATCCGGTATTTTAACGGTACTCTTATCGATACTTTTTGAGGACGAAAAATAAATAAATAACAAATTAAGAACATAAAGTGTTTTAGTTCCTCACTATGCAACCACATTGTTTTTTTTTAACAAAACATTTTACTTTATACATGAGAATGTTCCAGACAGGATATTTATTTAATCATTGAATCTAATTATTTTTATTATTTATGAACGTGATGTTTCCTTTGATCTTTTGTCCATTTTCCACAACCTTGAATAGACGTTTTTGTCTGTCAAACACCCAGAGTTAAGTTAAGTTAAATGATGGAAACAAATTCACTTTGATGCAGACTCCTTTCTATATTGCCAACTCCAATTATTTTTCTTTAAATCCAGTAAACCCAATAAATGATATTAATTTTACGGATGACAAATATCATTAGTAATTAATTATTATTAAGTATTAGGAAGCAGCTGTTAGTTTGTTGCGGGTCTGGAATCATAAGCGGTGAATCTAATCTAATCCGCCTCTCTACCTGATTGTTGTTTGCTCCGCGTGCACACCCCCCCCCCTCCCGCTGCCCCAGCGTGTTCTGCACAAACAGCGCAACATACGGTCATCGTAGCAGCAAGGTGACAGCATGGTAGGCAAACTTAATAAATTTTATGCAGAAACGGGTGTTCTTAGTCTAGGGCGCTCACGTGTCCCAACGAGATCACCACTGACTGTGTGTGCGCTACCTTGTCTTGTGTGTGTGGGCGCACGGCGCGTGCTGTCTAAATAACAGCCCCGCCCCCCGTGCACACAAATAGACAGAGCTCTCCTCTTCAACTAGAATACCGAAATTAATATCATCATTAATTAACGGAAAATTTACTGACTTGGTGAGTTAAATATGGCAGATAATGCTTATATCTTGTGGAACACAAACAAAAAAGAAGAAAAAGTAACTTCTCCAGTACCGATAGCAGAACCGTTAAGGTCAGATCTTAACGATACTGCGGTCTTGAAGAATGTGGCCCCGGGGCTGGTTCAATACCGGGGTACGGTACCCATCCCTAATACTGAGCTTCTGGCACAAGACCGGAAAGCTCGGAAGACCCTTGTTTCTTTGGTTGGCTCTACGCACCGGGAAGGGGCATCGCCCCTCCAAAGAGCCTTGATTGATTGCCATTACAGAACAAGATGGTGCTTTATAAACTCATAATCCTCTCCTTCCCTCTCACTCATGGTGCAGAGAAATCATCAATGGACAATCAATCAATGGACACGCCATGCTGCTTCACCTCTATGGAAACAAACTAACCTTCAACTAAACCTGCTCCAGACCAGGTTATGTTCAGAGCATGAGTTGCTATGGCAACTTGACATACCCTGAAACATACCTCCATTTCTGGAACCGAAAGCTGAGGTTATCAACTTCCTTAGCCTCAAACTTATCGTGGGAGCTAGCATTACCTGCTTTCTGGAATATCCCCCTGATCTCAGATTCATTCATGCTGCTGCTCTGACACTCATCTCCACTTCCTCTGATTCCTCCATCACTCTGCTCTCCACCTCCCAGTAACACCGTCCAGTCACAACATCTCTGCAGACCAGCTGCTGTTGCTGCTCCTCTTTGCTCCTCCAGGAGGAACATCAGACTTACCAGCCCCTTCCCCACCACCTGCAAAGAAAAAGTGTAGAGACAGAGATGAAGGAGTATCTCCTGATCCTGGTCTTTCAGTCAGTGATGCAGCACAGCAGCAGAAAGAGCAGCAGGAGCTTCAGTGCTGTTTGGCGGCTGGGTAGATCGGTTGGTAAGGTGCTGGACTGACATGCAGGAAACCAGGATTCAATACCCAGGGGGGAATGAACAAGCAAGCAATTGAATTGGTGAGCTGTCAACACCACCCAGTGAGGGCTCTTGGGCAAGAACCTTAACACTACTGCCTACCAGCATGAATGTGCATGAATCATCCCAGTGAATTGTCAGAGGGACTGTAGGCGCAAACTGGCAGCTATGCCTCTACCATCACTAATTATGAATGAAGAGTGAATGAATAATGGACACATTGTAAGCGCTTTGAGAGTCTGGAAAAGTGCAGATAATTCCAATCCATTATTATTAGTATTTTTCTTCAGAGCAGCAGCTTCCTGTCATCTTCACCTGTTGGAGCTTCTGCTGCTCTGATTGGCTGACTGTTGTCCTGAAACCTGTCATCATTCTCCTCAGAGCTTCACTGAGAAGCTGCAGCTTCACAGGAAACTCTGCATCTTTGCTCTCAGACTAACTTTAGGACCAAACATCTGGAAGCAGCTGGACTGACTCCAACCCTCTACTGACCTCAGAGTCTGCAGTTTGGAGTTTGGACTCTCCACCAGATCCTGGAGCTGCTGAACATCTGAAGACTGAAGGTTGTTGAACATCAGGTCCAGTTCTGTCAGGTGGGACGGGTTGGACTTCAGAGCTGAGACCAGAGCAGCACAGCTGGTCTTTGACAAACTGCAGTTCTCCAACCTGAATCCAGAAGAAAGAGTTGAGTTTAACCCTTGTGCTATCTTAGATGACCCCACCCTTACATTGACGTGTTCTCCCTACCATGACAAAGGTGGATAAAGGTGGAAAGATTTCATGTGATCCATGGACACCAGTGAAGATCACAAATCATTAAAAAAAAAAAGGTTTAGCGCACTGTCTAGTGGGTCTTGATGACCAAACTCCCAATGTTAAAGTGCCTAGGATGGTAAAAGGGTTAAAGACAAATTTCATGTTTTTCATCCTTCACTTCTTCTAAAGAGTTCAGAGCTAAAAATAAAATAACGCATGAATTACAACAAATTTTTTTTAACCTAGATAAAACCAAAGTGATGTTTTTTGGTAACTACATCGCCAATACTCGCCAATGAGCTCTCAATTAAAATAAATAATGTCTCAATTGAAATTTTTACAGAACTCAAGTTCTTAGGGGTTGTTATCGATGACAAACTAAGTTGATAGCCACACATCAGATGCAAACAAACTAAAGTCTCAAAAAGTATTTCAATCATAAATAAATCTAAACATATAATAAAATACGACAAAAGGTATTTATTATACTGCTCCTTAATACTACCATTCTGTATTTCACCTACTGTATAGAAATTTGGAGGGATAATTTTAATTTTATTTATTTATTTGCTTTTCTAACTTGTCCTGTCCAACAGCTGGGCAAACAGATGAGAGCTGAAGGCCTCTTGTGTTGGACATATTTGACTTTAACAACAGGGATTATGAATCTTGTCTGAATAAACCCCTTTAGTAATCGAGGCCAAACTTTTTTTTTTAATCAAATGTGAAAGTTTTTTTGTGTTGGACTGGATGGAAAATGAAAGAAGGGAAGAAGGGAGATGTTAGAGAGGGGGGAATAGGAGGGTGATTATAGAAGGGGGAGGGTAACATCATGAAACAGGATACCTCAACAAGGTATTGGATGGTTATAATCATTACGGTTAGGTTCAAATGTAATACAAATCTAGAAGGGGCAGGGCCTGTCTACACACACACACACACTACAAATGCTCCAAAAATGTCCACATGTCAACATGTACACAATACAAATACTGTTCACACACGCATGTGCATTTAAACCAATTAATGTGAAATATTTCATTTAATCACGCAAAAAAATAGTGCAAAGGTGACCTAACACCTGTGCTCAAGTGAGTGTTTATGTTCTTTTAAGGAAATGTATCAGAGCTGAGATGTTTTAATATAACAGCACCAGGTGGTGGTTGACCTTCAACATTTTTCTCCTTGAGCGCTGGAGATCAGACACAGCAGGATCCTTCAACAGCAGATCCACTCCAGACCTCCAGGTTTCATAATCCATTTCATGGTTTGATCTGGGGAATCTCAGACCCGGTACATCTGGTTCAGTGACGTGCGGTCGGGTGAGGCAAGTGAGGCAGAGCCTCACCTGTCATGATCGTGATAAAATAGAAAAATGTAAATTAAGTAAATATTATTTTCCACGAATCTGTGTTAAATTTACATTTTCAGTCAAATCAGCACATTTTCCACAGTTTCTGATGTTAAAATCGCCGAATTTGAGTGTTTAACGTTTTTAGTCTGAAGAAATAGATAAAAACATTTTGCTGATTTTTTTCCCCTGAATGATGATTGTTTATTTATGATGTCATAAAGTGCAGCTGTTTTCCTGCATTATACCTGCTGTATGTCTGTCTGTCTGACACCAACTAAACCACAGACAGACAAAGAAAACATTGATGGAATATAAAGACACGTCATCAAAATGTCTGTAATAGTTCATAAAGAATGACTTTGTTAGCATGAGCTGAGGAATCTAAAGGCAGCGACGATCCTGGTGTTGCGCAACAGACAGCTCTGTCCGCGTGCTCGTTTACCTGGCAGACAGAGTCCACACGACCCCGCCCCTTTCATTCTCACTCACGCAGCGGCGTGTGACACAAGACGGGAGCAGCTGCATGAACGGGGATTCCCACTATTTGAGTAGCACTGTTCTACACTCACTTGCTATTTTGCGTTTCTTCAGTGCTGCCATTTCTGTGTAAATATTCTTCTTTGCTTAATTTTGTTCAGTGGAGAAGCACCTTTCTGTGACCGACTCCATCTCGTGTTGAACCTGAGAAGTGCAACAGTTGAGCTCAAGCGCCATGTGCGGGCCATATTCAATTGTATTTTCAAAATTTGCTGTGGGCCAATAAAAACAGACCCGCGGGCCGCAGTTTGGACACCCGCGTCATAGTCCCTTACCACCCAAACAGAACACTTCGCTCGAAAAATGCAGGACTGCTTGTGATTCCTAGAATTAGTAAAAGTATGTTTGGAGGTAGAGCGTTTAGCCACCAAGCACCTGTCTTATGGAATAAGCTCCCAGCTCATGTAAGAGAGGCCGACACAGTTTTAACATTCAAAGTTAGACTGAAAACATTCCTCTTTGGACAGGCTTATTTTCAGACTAGTTAGTATTCAGAGATTATTTAACTTAATGTGAATTTGTTGAAATTAAATTTAAAAACAATAACTTTTTGTTTTAATAGGCTGCTAGAAGTTGAAGCTGGGGTAACTATGGTGCTCTGGGGTTCTGTCCTCTTTTCTCATCTTCTCTATTCTTGATCATTCGTTCATTCATTTTCTGTACCGCTTTGTCCCTTTCGGGGTCACGGGGCTGCCGGAGCCTATCCCGGCTACTTGGGCGTAGGCAGGGGATGCCCTGGACAGGTCGGCAGTCTGTCGCAGGGTAGAACGTCCACAATCACACACCCATGCACTCTCACAGTCACACCTATGGACAATTTAGAGTTGCCAATTAACCTATGAAGCATGTTTTTGGACAGTGGGAGGAAGCCGGAGATCCCGGAGAGAACCCATGCATACACGGGGAGAACATGCAAACTCCTCACAGAAAGGTCCCCCATTGAT
This sequence comes from Oryzias curvinotus, assembly GCA_023969325.1. NCBI lineage: Eukaryota > Metazoa > Chordata > Actinopteri > Beloniformes > Adrianichthyidae > Oryzias > Oryzias curvinotus. The sequence continues at coordinate 127,804 of JALJSC010000303.1, read as the reverse complement.
GTATTTTTCATGTCCCCCAGCCGGGACTTGAACCGGGGGCCTTCTTGCGAGGCAAGAGCGCTAACCACTGCGCCACCTATTCTTGATTATCATTCATCATTTAGTTCTCCATGCCTCTGTTTGGTACAGTGCGATTCATGCATTCTCCCTCTTTTCCTACCCCCTCCTGGGGAGTGGGAGGGCTTCAAGACTCCAGTTGGCTCATTCGTGCTCCAGTTCCTGACCGTCCACCTCACCTTTGCTCCCACTCCTACACCTGGCTGTGGTTCCAGTCTCCGGTCGACTCGCGCCCCTGACTGTCCCCCCAACCACGGCTGGATGAAGCTCGTCTGCTGGACTTTAAATATGTAGATGTAGAGTTAGATAAGTTAATTCTTCTCTAAGAGTTCTGGTAAATCTCCTTTCCGTCCTGGGGGAGGATCCCTCCTTCAAGTGGGCACCCCTGAGGTTTCCTCATTTTTTCCGGAATCCGGTTTTTTAGGAGTTTTTCCTTACCGCGAAGGGGGGTCTAAGGGCAGGGATGCCAATATAGCTTAGTCATTTTTTTTAGTTCATTTTAGTATTTTCCTATTGAACTCTTTGTGTTCATGATCCTTTTGAGTTCATGTTTCACTTCAAAGCCCATCGAGACGACTGTTGTTGTGATTTTGGGCTATACACATAAAATTGAATTGAATTGAATTGAATTGAATGTTTCTGCAGCAACAGCAGAAAAAGTCCACTTCCTCTTTCTGCTCAGCTCTTCCCCAAACAGCACTTAATCATGGGAGAATTTCAGCAGCATGATGCTGGAAAGTCTTCATCCCAGTTTCCAGGAGATGATCTTCCAGTCCTTCTCTGCTGCAGCCCTTCAAGCAGAGACTTTCAGCTCCAAGAGATCAAAGCAGAGAGAAGAAGAAAGTGATGAGGAAGAGTCAGCAGCAAATGTTGGACATTGATCCCTGATCCATGACTTCAGCTCTGAATGAAGAGTCAGAAGCTGCTGGGAGCTTTGATGGATGATGTTTGTGGATGAAAAGGTGAGGATGTTTGTGGAGGATGTGTCTGTCAGAGCAGCATCCAGCTGCAGCATGACTCTGTCACTGTCTGCTCACAAACATCAGCCGCTGGACTCTCAGCTGCATCTGCTGAAACACACCAGCAGGACTCAGAGTGCATGTGAGCGTGCACGGCTGCTTCTTCTGCACGCGCTTTAAAGGAGTCTGTTGGAGCAAAGACACAAAGAAGAGCTGATGGCTGCAAGCAGAACTTTGTGGAGCACAAATGTCAGCCGACAGCTTTGAAAAAAGCAGTTGCAGGAAGAAAAGAAGAAATTCTTCTGCAGATCTTTGAAGAGAACAAGCAGCTGCAGGAAGATGCTGCTGCAGATCAGAATCTGGACATTTCTGCTCACTGTGGGTCAACACAACTTTGTCATCATATTGATCTGAACACAACTGAAACATTGAGTCTGACCTCAGAGTCTGCAGTCTGCAGTCTGGACTCTCCAGAAAACCACACAGATGAAGAACTCCTGAATCCTGCAGGTTTCTGTTCCTGCTCAGGTCCAGTTCTGTCAGATTAGACGGGTTTTTCTTCAGAGCTGAGACCAGAGCTTCACAGTTGATCTCTAACAAACGGCAGCCTACCAACCTGCAATCAGACAGAAAAGTGTGTTCAGGAGCAGTGATGCAGCTTGAGGTCCAGGAACTTGGTCCATTCAGTCAGGTGGGACCCGCCCTGATGACAGACTGACAGATGACATTTTCACTGTTTGCTCATTTCTTTTGGATTTGGACCCAAAAAACATGATCATGAATGAAAATGCCATAGATTTGAAAAGACTTGAAATGAAGTTAAAACAGAGGAGGAATTGAAATGTCATTGATCATCAGGAATTATGAATTAATAAATACATTTTCAAAATGCATGGAAGAAATGCAGATTGAACTGACAGTTGGAAAATAAATTTTCATTTGAATTATGGAACCAAAAACACAAAAATTTAAATCTAATAGATTTTAATTACATTCAAAGCTTTGATTTCAGTCAGACAACTCATGCAGTAATAATATTATGTATTTTCACATCTTTGTTTTGCTTTCACATTCCTTTAACTTTGCATTCAAATTCTTAGATTCTTAGGGTGGGGTCTTAGTGATAACATCAACAAATCAGCCTCCCCAGCCTTGCACTTCGTCCGGTGGAACAATCAGGGATGGCATGGTCAGCCAAATGCAAAAGCAAAACCGGAAGGATCGCGAGGAGTTAGGTTGCTGATGCCCAAAATGGGGGAACCTGTCATGGTGCCTGTCAGACTCCTCCCCCCTCCAGCTCTGCCTGCTTCTCTGCCTGATTGCCACCAGCTGACTCCACTCTCTTCATCTGCTGCTGCTCCTTAAAAGGAGACTCCTCACCACAGTTCTTCGCCAGTTCGTTACCCCTTATGGTGACTAGCCCTGGTCCAAGTCATGCTCAGAAACTTTATGTTATGCTTTGTTCTGGCTCTAACCCTCTGCTCCCTGTCTCATGATCTTCAACCTGTCAAGAGTGAAGTCAGCATGGATCATCCTCTCAGCTGCACAGAAGCCCACAAGAAACCACAGTCTACGCCAACCGCATTAAGCCCTCCAGCCACGCCATCAGGCTCGTCCACGTCACCACCAGCCACGGACAATTACACATCTGGAGAAACAATAAAGCTCTTCTTACCTCAAAACTCACCTGTCTTCGTTCTGGGTTACAGCATCTGGGTTCCACCCTCCTGCAGTACCATGACAGAATGAACTGGCCCACTCCCGGACCCAGCTGACCCAGATGGACTCCGCTCTGTTGTGAACCAACACGGACTGTATTTAGAACTCCTGTACAGCGCCATCTCCCGTGTCACCACAGTCCAAGAAGACCTTATTTCTCGTATCAAAAGTATCAACACTACTCTCATGGAATTAGCTGGCCAAAAGGCTACTCCCGCATCTACTCTTCCAGCTTCCAGCATTGGCGCTACTTCCGCCTCCGCTCCCTCACCTGAGAACTTTCGCCTACAACCTGAGCCATATTTCGGCGATGTCAAAGCCTGTGGTAGTTTTCTGCTACAATGTCATTTGCTGTTCCAGCAAGCCCCAAGGTACTATAATTCTGATCTCAGTAAAATTACTTTAATTATAAATTCACTTCCTAATAAAGCCCTGCAGTGGGCCCAGGCTTTTTTGGCTGTTAATCCCGTCATTCACCTGACCTACGAACATTTTATAGAACTCAAGCTGGTGTTTGACCAGCCCAGGAAGCAAGAGGAGGCCGCTCTTAATCTTGTCGCCCTGAAACAATTTAATCGATCAGTGAGTGATCATGTGATTGATTTTAGGATCCTGGCGGTGGAAGCAGGCTGGACGGATCCTGCTTTAAGAGGGGTATTCTATCAATCCCTGAGTGAAAACATAAAAGATCACCTGTGTTTTCAGCCTGAAACCAACTCGTTTGAGGAGCTCGTCAAGGCTGCTCTCCACTCCGATACTTGCTTATGCGAGCGGCAGCACGAAAGACTTCCAACACCACGCAAAACTCCGGGTGTTCCACCGCCAGGTACGACTCCACACTTTTCCCCTATAACCCAGTCTGAATCTCTTCACAGTCAACCCGAAGAGCCCATGCAGATCAGGCATTCCAAGCTCTCCGCTGAAGAATGGCAGAGACGGCGGGTTGAAGGCACATGTTTCTACTGTGGGAAACCAGGTCACCAAGTATACCAATGTCACCTACTCCGAAACCCCCCGCTGGAGGACAGGCTAAGAGCAGGTGATGAATTAACATCTTCAAAGCATTTCCTCCTGATTCCTGTCACGCTAAGTCATGCTTCCAAGACTCTGAACCTCCAAGCCTTGATCGATTCCGGAGCTGAACAGAACCTTATTGACCACAGTATCGTCATCCGTTTATCGCTGCCCACTGAGGCCCTTCCTTCTCCTGTCAAGGCCACTGGTTTAGGGGGGCAACAGCTTTGTTATTACTCACCGCACTAAGCCGGTTCTGTTGGTTTCCTCTGGTAATCATCGTGAATATGCTCAGTTTTTCGTCACGCAAACCCCCCAGAATCCGATCATTTTGGGATTTTCCTGGCTCCGCTGTCACAACCCGCAATTTGATTGGGTCCACCAGCGCATTATTGGTTGAAGCAAATTCTGTCTCGCCAACTGTCTCCAATCTGCTATTCCACCTGTTAGCTCCACTTCTGTCAAAAGTACTGAAGAAATTGACCTGTCTAACGTTCCTAGCTGCTATCTCGATCTCCGCTCCGTTTTCAGTAAGACCAAAGCTGGTTCCTTACCTCCCCACCATCCCTACGACTGCTCTATCACTTTATTAGAGGGTGCGCCACTTCCTAAGGGGAGACTGTTTAACCTCTCGGGTCCCGAGAAAGTAGCGATGGAGAAGTATTTTCAGGAGGCGCTCTCCTCGGGGCACATTCGTCCCTCATCTTCTCCTGTCGGCGCGGGGTTCTTCTTCGTCGAGAAGAAAGATAAAACCCTCAGACCCTGCATTGATTATGAGCTCAATCAAATCACTGTAAAAGACAAATACTCTCTTCCCCTCATCTCTTCCATTTTTGACACTATCCAGGAAGCATGCATTTTTTCCAAGCTAGACCTACATAACGCTTACCATCTTGTTCGGATCAAAGAGGGTGACGAATGGAAAACGGCATTCAAGACCCCTCTCGGTCATTATGAATACCTTGTCATACCATTCGGTTTAACCAACGCTCCTGCCATTTTCCAACGCTTAGTTAATGACGTTCTACGGGATTTCATTAATCGTTTCATCTTTGTTTATCTTGACGACATTCTCATTTACTCTAAACACCCCGATCAACATCAAGCCCATGTTCGTCAAGTACTACAACGGTTATCCGAGAATAAGCTTTTCGTTAAGGCAGAGAAATGTCAGTTCCACTCCACTGTAATACCTTTTCTAGGCTACATCTTTGAAGCTGGCAGCATCCGTCCTGACCCGGCTAAAATAGAGGCTGTTTCCTGTTGGGAACCGCCTACCACTCGTAGGAAGTTACAGCATTTTTGGGGTTTGCCAATTTCTATAGGCGCTTTATACAAAACTACAGTGCTATCGCTGCCCCCCTGACTCAGCTCACCTCCACTACCCGGTCCTACCAGTGGACTCCCGCTGCTCAGAAAGCCTTTGACACACTTAAAAACCTCTTTGTCTCTGCTCCCATATTGATCCAACCAGACCCCTCCAGGCAATTCGTGGTCGAAGTGGACGCATCCGACTCAGGAGTAGGTGCTGTTCTCTCCCAGCGCGAAGAACACTCTGGCAAGCTAAAGCCCTGCGCCTTTTTCTCAAAGAAACTTCCTCCCGCTGAACGCAATTACGATGTGGGAAATCGTGAACTGCTCGCTATAAAACTTGCTCTCGAAGAATGGCTGGAGGGTGCGGTCCATCCATTTATAGTGTGGACCGACCACAAAAATCTCTCTTATCTTCGCTCTGCCAAAAGACTCAATTCCCGTCAAGCCCGCTGGTGCTTATTCTTTGATCACTTCAACTTCTTGATAACTTACAGACCAGGAAGCCGGAATGTGAAGCCAGACGCCCTTTCACGGAAATACAGCTCAGAAGACCAGGACCACACCTCAGCTCCCATCATTCCTTCCACCTGTATCATTGGCAGCATCACCTGGAAGATTGAAAACAAAGTGCTGCAAGCCCAAGGTGAGGAACCCGACCACCCGGACCCCCCTGACGGTACTCTCTATGTCCCTCAATCCCTCAGGTCTGACGCCATCACATGGGCCCATGCCTCTCGCATTGCCTGCCACGGCGGGGTAGCCAGGACTCTCAACCTTCTTCGGTGGAGGTTTTACTGGCCCTCCTTTCTCTGAACTTTTACCTCCGGATTGTGGATTCTTCAGCTCCCCGAGAACTACAGGCAGAGGCGGAGGAGTCGCCGTCGTGTTCCTGTCCAGGTTTTCCTGCCGGCAGCTCCCGGCTGACCGCTTCTCCGGGTTCTCCAGCTTTGAGGTCCAGCTTGTAGAGATCAGATGTGGATCCCCGGTCCTCTTGTGTGGTGGTCTACCGACCACCTAAATTTAACAGTGACTTCCTGCAGGACTTTGGAGATTTTTTGTCAGCCATTATTTTAGACTATGATCGTACTTTAATTCTTGGGGATTTTAACATTCATGTGTGTTGTGAGTCCAAGCCACTAGCAAAAGATTTTATGGACTTGACCGGCTCTTTTAGTCTGAACCAGTTAGTGCAGTCTCCCACACATGCAAAAGGACACACACTGGACTTGATTTTAACTCTTGGGTTATGTGCAGAGGTTAAAGAAGTTTGTGATGCCGGGATTTCTGATCATTTACCCGTTTTATTCAAGTTCGAACTTTTAAAGCCTGTACCCGGCTCGTGCGCCTCTGCGCTCCCACGTCGCCTGATCAATGCACAGACAGTGTCGCACTTTTTAGCTGGTGTTAACCACTGTACATTTCTTTTAGACACACACCAGCATGAAAATGTTGATCAGCTCTTAAATGATTTTAACTCTGTGTGTGAGAATATTTTAGACGCTATTGCCCCTTTTAAAACGAAGCGCTGTAATTCAGCACCAGAGCCGTGGCTCAACGACCACACCCGGACGCTCAGACGCTCTCTCCGACATGCAGAGAGGAGATGGAAGAAGGACAGGCTCCACATTTCTTTGGAGATTTTAAAAAACTGCTTAACTGAGTGAGTATCAGGCAGCCGTCAAAAGCACCAAGGCAAAGTTTATTTCTAATTATGTGGCGGAAAATATCAGTAAGCCCCAAATTCTTTTTAACTCTTTGAACTCTCTTTTAAATCCTTAAGACTCATCATTATCATCCATGACTCCTTTTTCTGCACTCTGTGAACGATTCTTAAGATATTTTATTGATAAAGTAAGTGCTGCCAGGCTTTTATCTGTGTCCTGCACCACAGATCCTGTTACTGTATCCGCACTTTCTGCTGTTTTAGATCATTTTGAGCCTGTGACTCTTTCAGAAATATATGAGATAGTTCAGCACCTGAGACCCTCTTATTGTCCAGGGGACAGTATTCCCCCCAGACTGCTGAAGGAAGTATTTAGTTCTATCGGTCCCTGGGTAGTCAGTTTTATTAATACTTCTCTTCTTTCAGGTTGTGTCCCAGCTGCCTTTAAACATGCTGTGGTGCAACCACTTCTTAAAAAGAGCAGCTTGGATCCTTCTGTTCTCTCAAACTTTAGGCCCATATCCAAGCTGCCTTTTCTGTCAAAAGTTTTAGAGAAGGTGGTTTACCTTCAGCTACAGGACCATCTAGAGCTCTATGGCATCTTAGACAAATTCCAGTCTGGTTTTAGAGCACGTCACAGTACAGAGACGTCTCTACTCAGGGTATGTAATGATTTGCTTTTAACTGTCAATTCTGGAGTTTCTGCTGTTTTAATCCTTCTTGACCTTACCGCTGCCTTTGATACAGTGAATCATGATATTTTACTCTTACGATTAGAACAATGTGTTGGTGTGAAAGGCACCGCGCTTCAATGGTTTAAGTCCTATTTATCCAATAGTCCAATTTATCCTTTTTCTGTCCAACTGGGACCTTTCTCATCCACAAAGGTCCCACTCGGACATGGGGTACCTCAAGGTTCAATTTTAGGCCCTATTTTATTTTCTTTATACCTGCTTCCACTGAGCTCCATCTTTGAAAAACATCATGTGTCTTATCACTGTTATGCAGATGATATCCAGATTTATTTACCCTTAAAATCTGGGGGAGTCCAGTGTGTAGAGAACTTACAAAAGTGTTCAGAGGAGGTTAAAGCCTGGATGAACATAAACTTCCTCTGCTTAATGAAAGTAAAACCGAAGTCCTTCAGTTTGGGAAAATGGACCTCCTAACAGGATGCACCAGTTCCATTGGGTCATTAGACTCTAACCAGTCTTTTATTAGGAATCTTGGGGTCATTTTAGATTGTCATTTTAAATTTGATAAACAAGTTAGTGCAGTGGTTCAGTCCAGCTTTTATCATCTTAGATTAATCAGCAAAGTGAAGCCATATCTCCCCCATGACACCCTGGAAAGGGTTGTTCATGCATTCATCTTTTCCAGACTGGACTATTGTAACTCCCTTTATTCCGGGATCAACCAGTCTCTCCTCCACCGTCTTCAGCTAGTCCAGAATTCAGCTGCCCGACTTCTAACGGGGACCAGACGGCGTGATCATATTACACCGATACTGCACTCTCTGCACTGGCTGCCAGTTTCTTTTAGAATTGATTTCAAAATCTTACTCTTGGTTTTTAAATGTTTAAATGGTCTGGCACCTTCTTATCTTTATGAGCTCCTACAGAGCCATTGTCCTTGCAGAGCTCTACGATCTGTTGACCAAATGCTTTTAGTGGTGCCAAGGGCTCGACTCGTGACGAAGGGAGACAAAGCGTTTTCAGTGGCTGCTCCTAAACTCTGGAATCGTCTCCCCCTGTCAGTGAGATCTGCCAGATCCTTAAATGATTTTAAATCTCTGTTAAAAACGCATCTTTTTACATTGGCTTTTAACACCAGAGAGAATGATAATTACTTTCCTCATGCTCACTTTGCTCACTTTGGATGTCTGGAAGATGTGAAAGTGCTATATAAATAAAGATTTGATTGATTGATTGAAGGATGTTAAGGAGTTTGTTGCCGCCTGTACCACTTGCGCTCGCTCAAAGTCCTCCAATTCACCTCCATCAGGCCTCCACCAGTTGTTATCTACCCCCTGCCGCCCGTGGTCTCACGTAGCTCTGGACTTTGTCACTGGACTCCCCCCATCTCAGGGTAACACTGTCATCCTTACTGTCATTGACCAGTTTTCAAAGTTTGTCCACTTCATCCCCCTACCTCAGTTACCCACCGCCACTGAGACCACAGAAATTCTGGTGCAGCAGGTTTTCCGCCATCATGGGCTCCCCGTTGACATCGTCTCTGACCGGGGACCCCAGTTCGTCTCCCAGGTTTGGAAGGCCTTCTGCGGTGCCCTGGGGACCACTGTGAGCCTGACCTCAGGTTATCACCCCCAGTCTAACGGCCAGGCAGAACGTGCTAATCAGGAGCTGGAGACCTCGCTACGCTGTCTGGCCGACCGCAATTCCTCTGACTGGTCCAAGTACCTGGTTTGGGCGGAATACGCCCATAACACACACCCCACTTCTGCCACGGGTCTATCCCCTTTTGAGGCCACTCTGGGTTATGCACCCCCTCTCTTTCCCTCTCATGAGTTGGACCTCACTGTTCCTTCTGTTCAGGACCACCTTCAACGTTGCCAGGAGATCTGGCGTCAGACCAGGGATGCGTTGGTCCGCACCAGGGAGATCTACTGCCGTGCAGCCAACTGCGCCGGGTGGCGGGTCCCACGTACCTCCCAGGACAGAAGGTCTGGTTGTCTTCACGTAACATTCCCATTCATGCTACTTCTCGCAAGCTTGTCCCACAATTCATAGGTCCCTACGCCATTGACAAAGTCATCAGTCCCACCTGCGTCCGTCTTCGGCTTCCTGCGGCACTCAAGATCCATCCATCATTTCACGTCTCCCAGATCAAGCCTGTGGTCGACAGCGAGGTTTGCCCGCCGTCCGCTTCCCCTCCTCCCGCCCGGATCATTGATGGTGCCCCTGCTTACTCCGTCAGCCAGATTCTGGACGTCCGCCGTCTGGGTCGTGGGCACCAGTTCCTAGTGGACTGGGTGGGCTACGGTCCAGGGCTGGGTCTCCCGTTCCCTGATATTGGACCCTGGCCTCATCTCGGCGTTCTATCGTGCCCACCCTGATCGGCGTCCCGCACCGCCTGGAGGCGGTCGTTAGGGGGGGGGGGGGGGGGGGACCTGTCATGGTGCCTGTCAGACTCCTCCCCCCTCCAGCTCTGCCTGCTTCTCTGCCTGATTGCCACCAGCTGACTCCACTCTCTTCATCTGCTGCTGCTGCTTAAAAGGAGACTCCTCACCACAGTTCTTCGCCAGTTCGTTACCCCTTATGGTGACTGGCCCTGGTCCAAGTCATGCTCAGAAACTTTATGTTATGCTTTGTTCTGGCTCTAAACCTCTGCTCCCTGTCTCAGGATCTTCAACCTGTCAAGAGTGAAGTCAGCACGGATCATCCTCTCAGCTGCACAGAAGCCCACAAGAAACCACAGTCTACGCCAACCGCATTAAGCCCTCCAGCCACGCCATCAGGCTCGTCCACGTCACCACCAGCCACGGACAATTACACATCTGGAGAAACAATAAAGCTCTTCTTACCTTAAAACTCACCTGTCTTCGTTCTGGGTTACAGCATCTGGGTTCCACCCTCCTGCAGTACCATGACAGAACCGAGGCGCAGACAGTTCTCACATAATTGCGTCAAACATGAAAACATCCGAGTGGCCACCTTAGGGCTGACTAAAAACACGGAAAATGGGGCTATGGAAAGAACCCATCACATAGCCCCCCACAAACCAGCCATAAATCCCTAAACCAACCAGAGAGAAAATAACAAAATATCTGTGATGTTAAGAAGACAGGGCCACGTACAAATTGACACATTTACAATGGGGCTGATGGAAGATCCTGAAAGCTAGGGCTGGACTCCCTGGGAAATACAGAGCAGGGTGGCTGTCCACAAACCAGCCAGCTCCAAGGGAGAAACGGTGGAACAGAACCAGACATCAGCTAAATCAAGGTCAGGCAGGCAGGGGTCAATCATGTAGATGTCACTTGCACCACTTTACATATTATGCGTAAAACACAAAGTACTTACAGATAAAGAGTTTTGATGTAAATATTAATCTACTGCTGCGTTGCTGTGCTAGAGACTTTAGATAAGGAGGTTAGCCCCGTTAGCATGAGGAGGAACCGCCATTAACAGCAGGATCTTGAATATTTAAATATTTATATATTATACTATTATTTATTTTATGTATTTGTCTCAAAACAAAAATGCAAAAAACAAAAATGAGCCCCAAATATACCTAAGCTTGCATGAGTGAAATCTAGAATGATCAGAACCTCATAGTTTTCACGTTGCATGCATGTTATCTGGAGTTTGGATGTTAATGTTAGGTATTTTCCTAAACTCACTCCAAGAGCATGTCACGAGGTCCAGATAAAAACTGGTTCCAGCCCGACAGTAAACTCTGACCGTCCTGGAAGCCTTTAACGTGCGTGTGTTCCACTAGACTCCCGTCTTCTTCATGTTGTCCCAGTCTTTTCAGTCACTGTGTTAGTGACTCAAACTCCACAGTCCCATGCATTGGTGGCTGCCGTGGTGCAGCGCTAAGTCAGTCGACCCATGATCATAATATTGCAGGTTCGATTCCCGCCTTGCACGCCCATGTTTGTCCTTGGCAAGACACTGAACCCCACCTTGCCTCTGGTGGGAGGTTGGCGCCAGTGTTCGTCAGCGGAGCCGCCATCAGTGTGTGAAGGTGTGTGTGCATGGGTGAATGGGACTGTGACTGTAAAGTGCTTTGGGCCTTCGTAAGAAGGTAGAAAGCGCTATATAAGTATATGTCATTTACCATTTACCATTGAAGGAATTTATATTTTTGTGTTCTTATTTCTTTTTAGGTTTTTGTCTTATCGTTTTATTTCAGCATGAGATTGTTTTCAGATCAAGTGTGGGAGCTCCCGGACTTTGAATTTCAAAGGGACATCCTGTCTCTTTTAACTGTGAGCTCCAGAACTCACCCCCTGCAAGAGACACCTGGATTTTTCCTTAGGCCAGTTGAACTGTGGCTGCAGCCTGACAATGGATCATAAAATTAACATAGCATGGGAACTTCTAAAATGCAGATCCACATGTGGCAGACCAAAGGATTGAGACTGACGCCTGTGGAGAAGGTTCCGGACGGGTGTTGAACTCCCATGGGGACACAGTTGGGGGTCGGACATGTCCGTTTGCCAGAGTAAACCCCCCTGGGACTTTTGAGCGACAAATGGATGCTGGGACCTAATATGGACTGAGGGAGTGACCAGACCGTTCGCCAGCCAATCCAAGCATGCAGAAGGAGGAGTGAAGCAGCCATATTCCTTTACTGACCACATGGTTAAAAGAGCCATACTTTGGAAAAAGCTGTGTCTCCAGTCTACCTGCATGTAAATTCGGATTGTAAGCTCTTGCGTATTGCAGGCCTTGATTTTGGACACCCAGATCGATCTGTTTTATTTTTGTTTAGAGCTCTTTGTTAGGGAAATAAATTTTTGTTCATCTTTTTAAAGAACGAATCCGTGGTTTTCTTGTTTTCTCACTTTTTGAACACGCAAAGAAAGTATCTACAAAGCGACTAGATATTTTCCTTCTTCATCATGGTGACCCTGATGTGATTTTTTTTAAAAGTGACTATAGTGATAAAAGTGACGGCAGGAAGCCGGCGGATTGGATCTGAATTATTGAGGATGTTTGAAGAGATCTCAGACTTTCGGCGAAAAGTCAGTGCACTTTCCTCCCACGATTCTACCTTTCTGGAGGCCTCCCACACGGTAAGCCAGATCCTGAATTCTGCGTATGGAATACATTATTCAACTAGTGAATAACTCAAATTGTGGGAAAGTAGAATGTGTGAGCGGCATAGGGCACCATTGGTTTGTGGTTTATCCGTGTCCCTGGAAAAAGAACGGTCAAAATACAGAGAATTGATTAATTGCAAATTAAGCTCCGGCAGTTCGGTGCGCGTGAGCAAAGGAAAAATAGTGAGGTGGGTTTTACCGTCCCCTGAACAAAAGGTGTTCATAAATTCGGTAGGTTTCCATCTGTGTTGAGCCTTTGCGGCTGGATCCGCATAAAAAACAGTGTTTGGTTAAATAAATTCGTAGGTTTACGTCTGTTTCCTAGGTGGCCTCAAAGGCAAAAAACAGTGTTAGCATAGAAACTAATTTTGCGCGTATAGGATTTTCAGAAGAACCAGAAAGGCGGCGACCTTCACCAAATTATTTTTTTACTGCAGAAAGAAAACCACAGAAGGATTCAAAGTAACCATGGGGGCACCGGACCGGTGCATTTTATTTTGACGACAGACTTGAGACGCTGCAGACAGACGACTTGACTTGACAAAAGTGGTGCAAATGACTTGAATGTGAATGAATGGTATGATTTTGGAAAGAATGGGATGAAAAAGTGTTTGAAAGCGGTGAATTTTAACTGTATTTTCCACATTTCCCTGTGTATTATCTGCTCTACGGACGCAGCCATCTTGTTCACAGCGTGTTTACGTCACATGGACCAATGACGGGACGTTTTAGTTGCTCTCAAATGTATGTACGGCTTTGGTTGGTTTTGTGTGTACCACGTGGTTAGCGTGACGGGGCCTTCGGACGGCCATGATTTGCTTTGTTCGTACCACGTGGTTAGCGAGTCGCGTTCCTAGCAACCAACATGGCGGACCGGCGCTGAACTTTCACGAACAAATCTGGAGAATTTTGGACAAAATTTGCGGTACAATCATCGCGGGGATTGTCTTATTGGGCATGGTCATGACCTCGGTTGTAAGACTACGATCAAAACAAATTTCGGTGGGCTTTTGGTTCGACGAAAACGATTTTTAAGGTAGTACCAGTACAATTAGATTCTGTGTAAAATAATTCTGAAATTCTTTCGGTTTTCTCATTTTGAATACACATCTCTAACTTGTTTGCATTTCATAATTACTGTGATTTAGTTCAGCTTTGTCCAAAGAAGTATTATTGACATTTCTTATGCCTGTTTGGTGGTTTAGATCCGGACTTTCTTAAAAAGAATCTCTACGATGTTTACAATGTTTGATTTCGTTTGTCTGTTTGTTTTATTATTTCCCATATTACTTTGGATTGTTGTGAAGCAAATGTGTGAATGAGAACGAATGACTGGCAGTTTTGTTTGTTTGAATCATAATCCAGAGTATTTGAAAATTGTTATCAGAAATAGCTGAGAATAGAAAAAGGACAGAGTAAAGAAAGGGAAAAGTGTGGTTTTAGGATGTGCAATTATGGAAGGATGTGGAAAGTGTAGAGACAAGAAATGTAATGGAAAGGCAGTGTAGAAGGAAAATGACGTGCATGGAAAGTGGTGTAGGGATCTGTGAACACAGCAGACCTGTTTGTGAAAATCAGAAGCGCAAGGAGGAAGAGGCAAGTAAGAACAGAACCAGAAAGTTGATGGTGAGAGGAAGAGATTTTTGGAAGGAGACAAGAGGCAAGTGGATAGAAGGTCTCAGGAAAGTGCAGAAAATATGATGTTGCTATGATGAATAATGGTCTGTTGATAAAGTGTCATTTCTGTTAACTCTAAATAGGACTAGAACTGTTGTTTTCTTCTGAAAGTCACATCTTAAAGGAGGATGAGATTGGTTGAGGCTGGTTGTGATCGAGAGAAAGGAATGAGGAGAGCTTTGATGATCAAGGAATGAATAAGTAATGGATTCGGGAATGGCTGCTAACAATTATTCTGAGCTCAGCAACAGCATTGAACAAAATGTTTTTTGTTTCTTTTTATTTTTATTTTTTACATAAAAGGGCCTTGCATGACAGTGTAAGAGAAGTGTTTTAATTGTACACAGGCAAAAGGAATAATTATACGACATGATGACTCTCTATGTAACACCCCCCCTTTTTTACCCCCTCTGAAGCAGTTCCCATCTGTGGCATGGAGGAAGATACAGAATCTGTGGGTCGTGAATAGTGCTGTAAGTCAAAGGGCCCTTTGTGTGCCAGAAAATTCACACCTTGTTGAATTCTTTACGATCAGAAGCCACAGTAAACTGTGGTACTTAGTAATTAGTAATGCAGACTCCACCATTCCAGTATAATAGCAGCTAGTTTTGGTTTGCATTTAACTTTGAAAGATAAAGATGTTACTACATTTTAGCACTTGTATGTTTTGCAGCTTTAAGGAAAGGTTTGGATTGTGAGATTTCAGATTTTAGCACTTCTAAAAATTATTTGTAGGACAGCAAGTCTTAATGGTAAGTCAAAGCAATTAGACTTTGTTTCTTGATTTAAAAGGGAATGATTAACTGATTTGCACCCATGGGGTTGGCGACAGTGAAAACTGAACACTAATACATTTTCTAACTCTTTGTCTCAAGCAGTAGATGGGAGAGAAAAAGCAGACCCCCCAAACCCTCATAAATTTACATGCAGAACCCCCTCTGCTTCCTGGGTGAGTGACAAAAGGCACAGAAGTTTATCCATCCCCCGCTGCTCTCTACCTTCACAGGAGGGAGCCGAGTCAGCAGTGACTGACCCCCCAGAGCACATTTGGAGAAACGGGACAGGAGAAGGGGGAGGTTGAGCAACTGAAAAAACAATTCTTTACACTGCTGAAAGAATCCACACAGGATAAAAGGTGTTTTAAAAAAGAAAAGGAAACTAACATGAATTTTGACTTTTGATGCCCTCAGAGAAGCAGTAATGACGTGTCATGCTCAGCCATTCGGAGGTGCAAAACAGGAAGATGGGTGGAAAAATCCTGGGAGCAGCAAGCCACCCAGGAGACCCCAGCAGCGGTTGAAAATGGCATCTATGGCGCTCTGAACCCTTGGGCATGTGACAGCCCACAACGAGGTGCCCAACAGCAGAATGTACAGACCAAGAGGCAGAGGGTCTGGAGGAAAAATGAACAGTACCCACGACCACTCAAAGCCCTCCTCCACCGTGGCGAGGACCACAGGGGCAAGTCGGACAATACCACTTGATTATGCAGGAGCCATTGTCTTTTCCAAGCTCAAAGGGAACCACTGATGAGTCTACTGGACACTCTACCTGCTCTGACAAATGAACAAATGACTCCTCAAAACCTGCAAAAGACCATCCGACTGACTTTTGACCAGATGGTGGAACATTCATGTGTGCATTCACCAAACACGCCTGTGAATCTGTTGGGACGGGACAGTCTTGTCAAAACAGGAGCCAGCAGACTGGATGCCATGCCGCACACCACAGCCAACCCCCACTGCAGACATCTAAAGGGCCCTGAAACGCCAGGTGGTTTCGCTAATTTCAGGTTTGAAGCCTGGACTCCTGTGTTTGAAGCCTCCGAATGGTCTGACCTGTACACTCCATTACGACAGAGAGCAGCATTAACAATAAGAAGTATTTCAGCAGGTAGAAGACCACTGTTGGAATAATGTATATAGGTTATCTCATATTTGCTTATTTTATGCATCACCTTGCTATATATGTATAGGTGATTTAATCATGTTTGCAGAAGTGTCTGTGTGTGTGTCCAAATCTGTTTCACAGGAAGGTGGAGGTGACACCCTTAGGAGAAAATGTTTATCTTTGCGTCTTTTCAGCATTCTCCTGAGAACCTGTGTTAGCTATGTCTAAAATGAATTGAAGGACGCTCTGTGTTAGTTTATCTGTGAGAAAAAGCTTTGCAGGTCCAGAGATGATTTGAGAAGACTGTGGAAGGACAGACATGTTGTAATAAATGCTTTCTGATAGCGCTGCAGCTGTGTTTTTTATCTGTTTCCCCTCCTTAGAGCTCAGCGCATGTGTAACTTAGGGACAACCCAAATCAACTTATTAAAAGAGGAGGCAGCAGAATTTGCGCCAGAGTGGAGAGAGATTGTTTACTGGGTAGATCTCTGTCTGCTCTCCTCGAAAAGGTACCTTTGTCCGTTGGTCTTTCTTTCCTTTTTAAATTGTTATGATGTTTCAGGTTGTTTGAACCCAACATTAATTTGGTCCTTCGAGCCGGATGCCAACATACCTGAGGATTTCAGCGAGCGTGGTGGGCCCCAGGAGACTGTGGCCACAGCTGACTCCTAGGTGAGTCAACCCTTTGTTGGAACTGGTGCCCATCCCGTTGGCTGGAGTCCAAAAGGTTGACGGTATACCGAAGGAGAAAGACAACGGAAAGGACGACGGAGTCCTGTGGAATTCCGTAAGTACGGATGGCGGAGTCCGTGAAATTCCGTGTTTAAAAAGAAGTAAAGCCCTGAGAATTCTAGACACTATCAGGCAAGGACTGCGGGGTCCTGGAAATCCCGTACCATTTGGTTGGACGGCGGAGTCCGTGAAATTCCGTGTTAAATAAAATAATGAAAAGAATACATATATGTATGAATAGATATGATATACAAAATCCCAGTACCATAACTTTCAGATGTAGGAATTAAAGATAATTAAAAAGCCGGCATTTATAAATTAGTAAAGTAAAGAGTGTGTGAATGTTAATGTGATCTTGTGTGCAAATCGCCGTATTTGCTGTTTGTTTCTTGTTGCTGTGTTTTGTTGTTGTTGTGTTTAGCAAATCGCTGAATTTGCAGATTGTGTTTTTTGAACTGCTAGACAAGTGTTTTTTTTGTTTAGTTTAGTTTTTAAAAAATGAGACAGGCACAGAGTAAGGGGTGTCCAAAAGAAAGTTTGCAGAGCAAGGATTGGAAGTATGTGGAAAGTCTGGATCCTGCAAAAAGCGAGCATTTGGAAGGTTAAACACTCAGAAAATAATTGCATTACAGGATGCGATTAAAAAAAAAAAGACAGGAAAAGATCAGAAGAAAATGCAGAAAGCAGGATTTGAGTCTACGGAATTTTGGTTGAGAGAGGCGGAAGGAAGAAAAAAAAAGGGCAGTGCGGCTTCAGAGAACAGGAGAGAGCAGAGGGAGGGGGCGCGTGCACGAGCCTGCAGGAAGGAGGACGAGAACGTGCAGGAAGGAGGAGCGCCTGCTCCATACAGAGCAGATGGTAGCAGCTCTCTTTACCCCCAGTTATTAAAGGATCCCCTACCTAATGATGGGGAATCCTCTCAAAAAGGTATGTTGACTAGATCACAGAGAGGGCAGAAATTACAGTGGTCAAAAACAATGGGAGAGGGACTTTCTCCTCTCCCCTCTGAACCTGAAGAAACTTCAGCAATGACAGAATCATTTCCAATGATCCAGGTTGCAAACCCCCAGGCAGGAGATGATCAACTCCGACTATTTTAGTGTATAGGACATGGACAATGGAAGATGTTAAGAAAGCTATAGAAGGTGTGATTTCTTACAAAGCAGAAGTGAATCAGTTTGTGCAGGACATGGAAAACTTGAGTGGAAGTGTTTTATCATGGTGGAGGCAGCCGAAGAAGGAGAGGTTCCAGAGAGGACATGACAGAAGAGGTTTGAGATGTAGTGAGGATGTCAGAGAGGAGCTTATGGTTACCCCTTTTCAGGGTGTTGGACCTGTGGAAGAGAAGGAAAAAGCATGACGAGGCCAGGGGACAGGGAGCTTTGCATTTTTTAATACAGCAGAATGATGAGTCAAATGGAGATGATGAGGTGTTGATGAAGTTCTAGGATTTATTGGCTTATGCAGATGTGAAATCAGAAATTAAATTAAGGATAAATGGGAATGTGATGATTGTTTTTGTATGACGATGGTGCATGTAGGACAGCTATCAAAGAACAAATTCCAGGAGCAAAGCCTGCAGCCACGCGAGTTTCAGTGAAAGCTCAAATGGTGAAATCGTGTGTATTTCTCAGTTAGAGTTAGTGCAACTAAAATCACTTTTACATAATTGTATGCAGTGCAGCTGTAGCTGCAAAAATGGGGGAAAACATGCTGAATTTTAAATCACTTTTGGCACGTCTTCATGCTGAATGGGCACAATCAGCAGTGGCAGGATCTGGGACTTACGGTTAGGATGGGGGAAAGTGCTGATGACTGGATTCCAACACTATCACCCCACATCCAGGGAAGTCCCTCAACTGGACTGACTCGAGTGGCTTTGTTTTGGACAACTTCTGTTAAAATGGGTGTGCATTTGGAAGAAAAACTAAAGGATTGGGCCAGATGATTATTAGCATTAACTGAGGAGGAGGAAGATCTGTTAAAGGATCTCCCTGACACTCTGTGGTCTAAAGGACCCACAGATGTAGGGTTAATTAAAGGCGCTTTACTAGTTCAGATTAGACCAAAAACAGAATATAGACCATGTGTTCGACAATACCCTTTAAGACCAGATGCACAAGAATGTATTAAACCAGTAATTTCAGATTTAATAGCTGCAGGAGTAATTATAAAGTGCAATGACTCACCCTGTAATACTCCTATATTTCCAGTGAAAGAACAGGCGCCGTCCACTGGTTGGAGGATGGTATGAGACTTACAAGCAGTAAACAATGCCGTTATTCAAAGAGCACCCTGTGTGCCTGACCCCTATACATTACTGAACTCGTTAGGATCGGATGCAGCCGCCTTCACAGTGGTAGACATCAGTAATGCATTCTTTCCTGTGCCTGTCCACAAGGACAGCCAGTACTGGTTTGCGTTCACATATGATGGCCAAAGGTACACTTTCACCAGACTACCCCAAGGTTAGTGCGAAATGATAGCGAGCATGGCAAAAATTCCAACCTCCAGGGGAATTAAAAAAAAAATAATAATAATTTATGTGGATGATGTTCTGATAGCATCACCAGAGAAAAAAAAAACTTGTATGAAGGATTCAGTGGCACTGTTAAAACATTTAGCTGATGAAGGCCACAAAGTCAGTAAAAAATAAATTACAGCTGTGCAGGGAACAGGTAAAATATCTTTGTCATATTTAAGAACAGCAGGACGCACAATTATGGAAGAATGGAAAACTGCAATTCTGCAAGCACCAAATTCTCTAACGAAGAAGCAAATGATGTCATTTTTAGGTCTGATTAATTATTGCAGGAATTGGGTACCAAACTATGCTGAAATAATAGTTTCTCTCCAAAAGTTGATGTATGACAAAATTTTAAAAATGAATTCCCCTGTAACCTGGACACAAGAAGCGGACACGGCCTTTGGTAACATTAAACAGGTTCTGGTGTCCAGCACAGCCTTAGAGTTACCTGATTATAGTAAACCTTTTGTATAAATGGTAGACTGCAAAACTAATTTATTGACCTCAGTTTTAGTCCAACAACATGGAGACAAAATGAAACCTGTAGCTTATTTCTCTTCAAAATTAAATGGTGTGGCATGTGTACTGCCGCATTGCGTTAGGACACCAATTGCGGCATCAATGGCAGTAGAAGTAAGTGCAACAATAGTACTATTCCACCCACTGACCCTTAAGGTTTTGCATGCAGTTTTAGCATTACTTTTACAGATGAACTAAACTTTTTTGTCGCCTGCGCGACACTTATCCTGCATGGCCGCATTACTGTTCCAACCGCACCTCACGATAGAATGGTGCACCCAGTTGGACCCTGCTACAATGTTGCCACTTCCTTATGGTGGAAGTGTGCATGATTGCTAAGAATTAGCAGAAAAAACAGCACAGAGCAGAAATTACCTAATAGATCAACCACTGACGTAAGGTGTAATACTTTATGTAGATGGTTCTTCAAAGAAAAATGAGGAGGTTGACAAAGAAATACTTAAAGAAATGCAACAACGGAGATTGGAACCTGAAAACGAGCTCTGGAACAAACATAATGCTAAACTCCTAAATAGTATATATGTATGACCAGAAAACAAACCTTCTGTCATGATTCGGACGCGAGTTCAGAATGACCCAGATGCTGGAACCCGGAAGGAGGCTAAGGCTCAACGGTAAGTTTTCAGTGATTTAATCAGAACCAGATCTTGACAGTATTTTCTCAGAGAAGAGAACGAGGGCAGGCTGGAGGAATCTTGAGGTGCAATTCTCCTTGAGGGGGAAACAGCGGCGTAGGCGAGGCCGGAACCAAGACGAGGAGAGGCGGCTGGCTGGAGGTTTCTTGTGGCGGCGTGACAGCAGCGTAGGAGGACAGCGACCAGGTGAGGATCCAATAGGTTTTAAGTCCTGAGGCAGAGCGAGAAAAACACCATGAGCATGAGGCAACGAGACGTGAGACATAAACATGAGCTGACCAGACTATGCACCATAGGAGGAACAACGAACTGGCACCGGCTGATGATCCTGGAGGAGATTATGAAGACAGGTGATGATGAGGTAAGTGGATCCAGCTGGTCGCGTCCAACACAGGAAGGAGGGGGGAGGAGGGAGTAGCTGACAGGCCATGACACCTACTTTATAAAAAAAAAAAAAAAAACTCTTTTTAAATGGGCAGCTATATTGACCCATGGGGTGGCCCATGGGTCAAAGGGGGGGATGATGGGACAGGTAAACAAATATTGGATTTACAAATATTGGATTTAATTCTTATTCCAAAAAAAAAAAAAAAAAAATTATAGGAGCATGTAAGCACAATGCTCAGGGAAATCTTAGACCAACACGAGGGAAGTTTCCAACTCCCCAATATCCGTTTCAGGTTATACACATGGACTTGATAGAATTAAAACAAAAAATTCTGTCAGGTCATGATAATGCATTCTCTAAATGGATTGAATTGTTCCCAGCAAAACATCCTGATGCAATAACAGTAGCCAAAGCATTATGCAAAGATATAATTCCTCGGTATGGTATACCTGGGAAAAAAAAAAAAAAATATATATATATATATATATATATTATTATTTATAGTGACAATGGGTCTCATTTTGTTAATCGAATTATGAAAGGATAGGAACTATGTTTCACATTAATACAATGACAAAGCAGGATGCCCACTCCATCAGCCTTTTAATTAAGTGCTTGAAGAAATTAAGAATCTGGATGGCTCTTAAATTTTCTCCACCTCAATGACGAAAACACAGAGGTGATTGTCTTTGGTCCCAGTGTCAACAGTGAGTCACACCCAATAGCTCTGGGCTCTCTCACTCAATCCGTTAAATCTACTCTGACAAACTTAGGAGTGAAGATGGACATTGGTTTTAAATTTGGACAAGCAGATCAGTTCGGTGGTGAAATCCAGCTTCTTTCAGTTAAGGCAGCTGGCTAAAGTCAAATTGTTTTTATCAAGAAAGTTCTTTGAGACAGTAATCCACGCCTTTGTTATAACTCGGATTGATTACTGTAACTCTCTTTACTTGGGTGCCCCTCACTCATCTTTGTTCCATCTCCAGCTGGTGCAGAACTTTGGTGCACGCTTGTTAACTGGAACGTGGAAGAGAGAGCATATCCCACCAGTTCTGGCTGCCTGTCCATTTTAGAGTTTTTTTAAAAAAAAAAAAAAAAAAAAAAATCTTTTATTTGTTTTTAAGTCTTTAAGAGGTCTGGCTCCACCCTACCTCTCTGAGCTTCTACACTTGCATTCCCCTTCCTGCTCACTTAGATCAGCTGACCAGCTGCTCCTGGATGTGCCAAGGACACGGCAGAAATTCAGGGGGGATAGAGCATTTGCCGTTGCTGGCCCCAGCTTGTAGAATGCACTCCCTATGCAGATTAGGAGGGCCCGTTTGTTGAATGATTTTAAATCCAAGTTAGAAACTCAAAACTTTATTTAATTTCTTGATTTTATACCGTTTGTTTTAGTTTGTTGTTTTGTTTTATTCTGCGTTGTTAACCCTTTTGGTCAGCTCCTGCTGTTTTAAAAGCGCTTTATAAATAAAGTTGACTTGTCTTGACTTGACATTGTCTTAAAGAATCACTGTGCCTACCACCTGCTAAGTGCTGGATTAGTAGACATAATGACTGGTACAATTAACAATAGGCTGAAAGAATGTATTGTGGACACTGGACTCAGTGTCTAGATTTAGTGAAACTGTGCATAGAATTAACATTACCAGTGCAATAAGGCCGAGACCCTTTTTGGAAGACCTTACAGGTTACCACAGTTTAAAAACCAATGGGAGACTAATAAAGAAGCAAACCTGGCTGACTATATGAGGGCCATTTTAGTAAAACAAAGAGACATCTTGACTAATGAAAAACCTTTTGCCCCTCAGCAGGAAAACCAGCTTTTAGAACCAGGTGATTGGGTTCTGATAAGAAGCATCAAGAAATAACACTGGTATTCACCCAAGTGGGAGGGGCTATACCAGGCACTGCTGGCCACTCCTACCGCAGTCAAATTCGCTGGAAGATCCACCTGTGTTCACCTGACATGTTGTTTATATTGTAAAAAGGTAATCTCGACTGGAAACTCAAAGGTGGAAGGTGAGCTAAAGTCTGATAATAGGGTGGACTCAGACGTTTAGAGTCTGGGTAGACCCGAAAGTCAGTGAAGCCTCCTGTAAAGCCACCAACCCATATAGATGCCGAAAAAAGAAATAACAGTTGGTCGAGATGGTAAACCAAGGTTTTCAAATTTGTGTGAAATGTATTGTTGTTGTGATCATAACCATTGTTATAGTGTGGCATACCTGGCAATACTTGCGCCCCCCTTGGTATGAAGATGGAACAACCCTTTCGACTGAGAGGAGGACTGTAAGTCCACCCACTAATGTTTGCCCAAGACGACTAATGGCTAAAGGAAATCCACTAAACCCAGAGAATACTGCTACTATTTTTAACTTGCAATTCTTGAAACTAAATTCTGTTACCTTTTTCTGTGTATCCTATAACAGTTTACGTTTTGGTTGCTGAAATGTCTGGTATTTATCCTCACAGATGGAAACCTCGCCATAAGCGGGAAGTGTGGCTGACAGACACTGACCCTACTTACATAGACGCCATAGGGGTTCCTTATGGAGTACCCAATGAATGTACATTAATTAACCAGGTGGCTGCCAGCTGGGAATCTTCACTCTGTTGGTGGTGTACGATTGACAAAGGCGTGGACAGGATCAACTACATCCACTACAACGTCCCAAAAATTAGGTAACTGGACACGAGAAGGGTTTGAAGCTGTACATGAACAGCTTTCTGTTACATCTATAATGACATTCCAGAACAGGATCGCTCTCGACATGCCGATGGCTGAAAAGGGTGGCGTGTGCACCATGTTCAGTGAACAGTGTTGCACGTTCATTCCTAACAACACCGCTGCAGACAGCAGTCTGACCAAGGCCAAAGCGGGCCTTTGCACTCTCTATGGTAAGATGAGGACCATTCCGGTGTTGATACCACCATGTGGGACTCCTGGCTGGATGTGTTTGGGAAGTACCACTCATTGGTAGCTTCCGCTTTGGTGTCCATAGCTATATTTATGGCCATCTTGACCTTGTGTGGATGCTGTTGTATTCCTTGCCTGCGTTCTTTGTGCAATCGTCTCATCTCCACAGCTATTAGACCTGAAGAGACCCAGCTGCGTCCCATCTGTGTAAGTGTCTCCAACACACACCCTCCACGTGTAAATGTGTTTGTGCTCGGAAACATGATCTTACAGTTAGAAATCTTGTGAAGTGGCTGACTAATAGTGATGTTACGTTTGCGCAGATATGGATAAACAGGGGGGAGTTATGTTGGAATAATGTATATAGGTTATCTCATATTTGCTTATTTTATGCATCACCTTGCTATATATGTATAGGTGATTTAATCATGTTTGCAGAAGTGTCTGTGTGTGTGTCCAAATCTGTTTCACAGGAAGGTGGAGGTGACACCCTTAGGAGAAAATGTTTATCTTTGCGTCTTTTCAGCATTCTCCTGAGAACCTGTGTTACCTATGTCTAAAATGAATCGAAGGACGCTCTGTGTTAGTTTATCTGTGAGAAAAAGCTTTGCAGGTCCAGAGATGATTTGAGAAGACTGTGGAAGGACAGACATGTTGTAATAAATGCTTTCTGATAGCGCTGCAGCTGTGTTTTTTATCTGTTTCCCCTCCTTAGAGCTCAGCGCATGTGTAACTTAGGGACAACCCAAATCAACTTATTAAAAGAGGAGGCAGCAGAATTTGCGCCAGAGTGGAGAGAGATTGTTTACTGGGTAGATCTCTGTCTGCTCTCCTCGAAAAGGTACCTTTGTCCGTTGGTCTTTCTTTCCTTTTTGAATTGTTATGATGTTGCAGGTTGTTTGAACCCAACAACCACACATGGCATTTGACCTACACTGACATATATTAGCCCCGAGGGCGAGCGGCATTCATACACTCACAAATGCAATGATACTAGCTGTCAGACACAGCTGTATCTCACATAGGATTAGACTAAGCAGGACATTAACAACACACTGGTAGGATTGTGTTTTTTCAGGTGTTCACTTTCCTCCCTCAATAAAAATGTACAGGTTAACTGTTCATTCAATGACAAAATTCCTGAGTTCTGGAGCATTTGTGCATTGTCAAACATCACAGCAGACAGAAGACAGATCATGAGGATGCAGAGGTGCTGTTAAACACGCTCTCTGATGCTTCATGGTCCACAGGTTCATTTATGTTGGCGCAGACTTCACTGTCCCCCCCAGTGGTGATTCAGGTAATTGCAGGAGCGCAGATTTCACTCTCCCCCTAGTGTTGATTCAGGTAACTGCAGGAGCGCAGACTTCACTGTCCCCCTAGTGTTGATTCCGGTAACTGCAGGAGCACGACCTTTTAGATCTCAGTACCCCAGGGTGAAGGATGCAGATGGATTGATGGATGGAACTTTGACTGGTTTCTGGAACTCTGGTGTAGCATTCCCATTTGTTGTAGTGTCATTATTTTTCAGACTAATTTTGAAAGCAGATGGTAACTTTATCACATGGCTTATGATTTAAGGGCTGTTAATGACGTCACCATTACTCTAGGCCTACCCATTCCTGACTTATATTGTATGCTGTCAACTTTTAGCCTCATAATGTATGTTGTTCACTGCCAATGATTGAACAAACGTTTTCTTTTGCATTCCATTAAATAAAAATAGCAGACATTTATTTGCATTTCAGTACAGATGAGTTACAAATTCTCCTGGCATTCTCGATCACTGTTTGAAGTCTCTCTAGGAGAGGGTTGTGTTTTGTTGACTTTCTGCCAGCAGCACCAACTGCTGAAACTTGCCTGCGAGTAATGAAAGATCTTCTGTTGCAGTTGTACGACTTTGGGTTTTGAAGTGTAACAGGAATTTGCACTTTAGCAGAAAGGAAGTTGCATTTTTAGGCAGAACAAAATCTTCAATGTTTATGGAGCATAGAAAGTCTACTTTGTAGCATTACAACTGGAAATAGTTTGGACATTTGGTTTTTGGGTCTTTGTGAATATGATAAACATTTTCTTCTTTGTTTTATGGAACACATGGTCCCCCTTAAGTGGCTTCATTTCTTCATGTTATTATCTTGCCTTTACAGGAACGTGGACAGAACGCCTGTTCACCTTACCGGTGCACAAACAATTCTTTGTTTTTATGTTTTTAATTTCCGGTTCTTTCGTTTTATGTGTTTGTGCCTTATCTTTGTTTTAATCTACATTTTTTCACTCCACTTATGTCCTGGGATTTTCTTCCCAGGCCAAGACAGGGAGGTGGAGGTGGAAAAGGTCTCAGTGATTCTTTGAAGGAAATTGTGTTAAATTATTATTGTTTCAGTTATCATCGTTTGTCTAGGAAGAGGTGTACCTTTTTACCTTTCAGAGTTTTTGTGTGTCTGTTCATCTGGTTCTCCCATCCACAGCAAGGAGAAGTGGGAAATTGTATACTGTCCTGGAGTTAGAATCCACCAAATAGGTCATTAGACGACAGCCCCTAATAAACTTTTCTCTTTGTTTTGAATTTGCATACTTCCACCTATGTTTTCCATGAAAACAGCATGAGGAGAAGAAGACCTTGGAGAGGAAAACGTGGTGGACATTTTCCACCACATATTGCTTCTCTTCTGCGCATGCGTAATTTTATTCTTGTCTCATTGTGTTTTGTCTTTGTTGTGTTATTATTGTCTTTGTTATTACTTTATTTTTTTTAAGTTCCTGATTCTAACCCAAATGTTCAGATCCACAGCAGACTCATCTTGGGGAGACACCCCAAGCTCTTTTGCAGCCGTTCTGTTGTATCACGTGTGTCAGATTGAATAATTACCAGGCTTATGTAGAAGTCCATAGGGGGCCAAGTCCAAGCTTGCCAGAGCTTGTGGGACATGCAGAGGAGGACGTGAGTGGTCAAAGCCCTGAATGACTTTTTGGATTTTGTTGCAATACTAACCAACTAACTAACTAACTAATATTAACAGAATATTGCTATTCTCATTTGGCCAGAACGCATGAAAGCTTGCTGTTATGTTTGACAATTCTATTTTTCTTTCGTCCCGTGTGATTTTGTTTTGTCCTAACATCTCCCCATTTCTCCCTTAATTCTAGGTGTTCTTTTTCTTACAGGAAGTGTTATTTTTATTGTCTTTATATTTTATATTTTTACTTTTTAAATAATTTTAATTTGCATTTTTTAT
This sequence comes from Oryzias curvinotus, assembly GCA_023969325.1. NCBI lineage: Eukaryota > Metazoa > Chordata > Actinopteri > Beloniformes > Adrianichthyidae > Oryzias > Oryzias curvinotus. The sequence goes on along the minus strand of JALJSC010000303.1, from coordinate 100,745 downwards.
TTTTTATTTCAAATTTATATATTTGTATTCTCTTAATTTGATTCTACACTCATTGCATCAATCATCCACCCCGTTTAAAAATCCCAGTTATTGATTGTGCTGCAGAATGTGAGGGCTTATGACCACAGCTGGACCTGCTGAAATGTTTAGTTATTGTATGATGTAATATGTGTTTTTATGTGACCTCACTTCATGAGGTCAAGACAGGGAACTGAAGGAATTTATATTTATGTGTTCTTATTTCTTTTTAGGTTTTTGTCTTATCGTTTTATTTCAGCATGAGATTGTTTTCAGATCAAGTGTGGGAGCTCCCGGACTTTGAATTTCAAAGGGACATCCTGTCTCTTTTAACTGTGAGCTCCAGAACTCACCCCCTGCAAGAGACACCTGGATTTTTCCTAAAGCCAGTTGAACTGTGGCTGCAGCCTGACAATGGATCATAAAATTAACATAGCATGGGAACTTCTAAAATGCAGATCCACATGTGGCAGACCAAAGGATTGAGACTGATGCCTGTGGAGAAGGTTCCGGACGGGTGTTGAACTCCCATGGGGACACAGTTGGGGGTCGGACACGTCCGTTTGCCAGAGTAAATCCCCCTGGGACTTTTGAGCGACAAATGGATGCTGGGACCTAATATGGACTGAGGGAGTGACCAGACAGTTCGCCAGCCAATCCAAGCATGCAGAAGGAAGAGTGAAGCGGCCATATTCCTTCCTGGAGGAGGAGACTGACCACATGGTTAAAAGAGCCATACTTTGGAAAAAGCTGTGTCTCCAGTCTACCTGCATGTAAATTCGGATTGTAAGCTCTTGCGTATTGCAGGCCTTGATTTTGGACACCCAGATCGATCTGTTTTATTTTTGTTTAGAGCTCTTTGTTAGGGAAATAAATTTTTGTTCATCTTTTTAAAGAACGAATCCGTGGTTTTCTTGTTTTCTCACTTTTTGAACACGCAAAGAAAGTATCTACAAAGCGACTAGATATTTTCCTTCTTCACCATGCACGTTATGCTAAGCTAGCTAAGTCCAGTGACTAGCATGCTCACATCCTTAGGCTCCATCCAAGTCCTGAACAACTTTCAAAACCATAAACATGTAATTTTGAACTCACTTTCCATGCGTTCTTAACACACCTAGTATTTTCTTGGACTTCTTAATGCATTTTTTTAACATCTAATCTCTGCTGGACTGTCACGAGTGCACCCTCTTCTCCTCATGACATCATTTCTCCACTCTCTCACTCTTCTTATGCATCATCCAGTTAATTTAAGAATAACAAAAATATATTCTGCCTTTTTTATCAACTGTACAGCAACAAAAATAATATGGCAATTGAGCAAGATTATCAAACAATTTTCACCAAAGTAAAAAAAACAACAACAACAAACAAATCACATCCATGTACCATTATGGTTCTGTAATTATGTCATCAGTCAGGCATCTGTACTCATCATATTAATCTAAACACAACTGAAACATGGAGTCTGACCTCAGAATCTGTAGTCTGCAGTCTGGACTCTCCAGAAAACAACACAGTTGAAGAAATCCTGGATCCTGCAGGTTCTGGTTCTCGCTCAGGTCCAGTTCTCTCAGATTAGATGGGTTTTTCTTCAGAGCTGAGACCAGAACTTCCAAGCTGATCTCTGACAAACGACAGCCCACTAACCTGAAATCAGACAAGAAAAGTGTGTTCAGGAGGAGTGATGCAGCGGAGGTCCAGGAACTTGGTTCATTCGGTTAAATGGGACCTGCCCCAATGACAAACTGACAGATTATATTTTAAAATTATGGAAAACTTGTGACGACCTAAAAATGGAAATGCATTATGGCTTGGGGGAAGGGGGGTAAGGTAAATTAAATTAATAAGATTTGAAATGACTTTTGAATGAAGTTGAAATTAATTTATTTTATTCATCATGAATGATAAATTACTAAATACATTTTCAAAATGCATGGCAGAAATGCAGATTGAACTGACAGTTGGAAAACGAATTTTCATTTCTATTATGGAACCAAAAAAGCATGACAATTTAAAATTCAATCGATTTTGCTTTAAAGTTAAAGATGTCAGATTACATTGTTTTTCTTTATCTTAAATCATGAATTGTAAAATACGTTTTTAAATGACATCATCACATTGCAAAGGGAATTGTTCATTAAGAATTGAAGGTAACTAGCTGGCTGGCTTCCTCCACGCAAGGAGAGGGATCCCTAAATTCTCTGGCAAGACCATGAGCCGAGGATAACGTCAGAGCCTGGGGTGTCCTTGTGGTGTGGGTTCTGGTCCTTGAGTCCTTCTCCAAAATTCCAACTCTTGGTCATATTTACAACACTCCTTGTTGACCCCCACTTTTCTTGGGTGTCCTTCTCCTGGGCAGGGGAGGCCGCCCCCTGCCTTGCTCTTGACTAACCATGGGCTGGGTGAGTGGCTGGCAGGAGTGTGGGACTTGTGCCTGGGGTTGGAGGATGCTCAGAACTCCTGCTTCGGTGGGGGTCATGGTGTGGGGATGACTGGGCACTAACACACACAAGGAAGCCAGCCACACACAATATAAAGTTGGAGATGCGATGTGGTACCTCATCAAAGGGTCACGGCATGTCCAAAACAAAGCAAAAAAGTTTCTACCCTCATATGAAGGACCTTTCTTCTTTTCCGATAACTGGATTTTCTGGTCTACAGAATTCAGAAAAAAACCCAGATCCAAAGCAAAATTTGTTCACCGGACAAGACGGCAGCGCGCAGTAGTGCAGTGGCTTCTCATGCTCCTGACACCAACACCGTTTCTAGAACTATTTTGGCAGACTATGGTTCAGCTCATAGATACCGCCAGCGTTAAGAAGCACATAGAATACAGCTGGACCGAAATAATGACCATAAGGGACAGTTTGGACATGAGCACAACAGCAGCGGACCCTGGACTCAAGGCCATACTGGTCTCGCTGCATCTCCTAGAGGGCACCTAGGTGGCGCAAGGATGTCCGCTGAATAGAGAGCAAGAGGAAGCGGTGTGCGAGGAAATGTAGGAGGGGTAGACAGGGTGCAGTGCTAGCCAGGCTAAAGGCTAATACCGGCAGGCTGTTTATCCCGTCTCTGTTTCTGGCCAATGTCCGCTCCCTGGTCAACAAGATGGACATGCTTCGACTGAGGCTGGGGGCTTCCAGGGAGATGAGGAACTCTGCTGTGATTTTACACAACTTTACACAACTTCTCCGTTCAATCACTACATCCACATATTTCCAATTCTGCAACACAATATACAGACAAAAGAAAGGCTTTCCAATGGGCGACCCACTATTAGCCACAATGTGCAGCTTTTTCATGAAGGACCTGGAAAAGAAAGCAATGACGTCTGCACCGGAGCACTGCTGTCCAACCTTATGGAAACGCCACGTCGATGACATTCTGGAAAAGATCAAATCTGGACACACATAGGAGATCACAGACCACCTGAACACCATGGACGATACAGGGCAAATCAAATTCACACATGAAGAGGAAAAAGACAACTCAATCAACTTCCTGAACATAAACATCAGGCACGCCAAAAACAGGGATGTAAAAATAAATAATACAGGAAACCAACTCACACAGACCAATTTTTAATATGGACCTCGGAACATCCTACCACTCACAAAATATCTGTAGTAAGAACCTTATTTGATCGTGCAGAACTGGTAACGGACAGGGAGGACAAAACGGAAGAGAAGAAACACCTATGAAATGCACTAACCAGGTGTCAGTATCCTCAATGGGCCATAAAAAAGGGACAAAAACTGTTGGAGCTGAGAAAATACAAGGAAGCAGAGAAGAAGAAACTGACAAAGAAATCAGAAAACAAAGGAATGGTGACATTGCCGTACATCAGAGGAATAACAGAACACATCCAAAGGGCCATGACAAAAAAACGTCACATCAGCACCCCAGTTAAACCATATAAAAACCTCAGGCAACTACTGGTTCACCCAAAAGACAAGATTGAGCAAAAAAGAAAATGTAATGTCATTTATGAAATACCATGTCACACCTGCAACAAAACATACATCGGAGAAACAGGACACACCTTCATCACAAGAAAGATAGAACATCAGAAAGAATGCATGAAATAGGCCATAATGGATCACTGCAAACAAGAAAACCACATCATGGACTGAGAAAGGCCAAAGTCCTCCGCACTGAAGACAACAGACACCGCAGATGGATCATGAAGGTGGTGGAGATACGAAAGCCAGTCCATACTTCCATGACCAGGGATGAGGGGGCCTTCCTGCTCTCTCATACCTGGAGCAACATTCTCCAGCAAAAAATGAACATCAAGGGGCGGAATCCCTTGACAAAGTCTGAAAGGTGACTCTGCCTCAGTCACAATCATCTGCTTTTAAAGACGTCACATCAACACCCCCTGATGACGACTCTGATGAGGGCTGGAGGTATTCCGGCAAAACATGTAAGGTACGTTTGACAAAAAAAAAAAGTCTGATAAAAAATAATTTAAGAACACAGTTTAAACTTGGAGACACAATGAACTTCAATAAATTATTTCTGCAGTGATTTGTCTCAAAGAAACCTGGCTGAAGGACAACATGCCGGACCAAGCCTTCCAGCTCGACGGTGGCTTCCATTCCGGATGGAGCGCAACCAGCATTCAGGAAAAGCTTGTGGGTGTCACGATACCCCCAGCCGGCTCCTCCTCCTCGTCAGGTCCACCTGCAGACACCAGCTGTGCCTCCTCATCCTTATCAGCGGCTGGACTCTTAAGGAGAACCAGGACCTGTACTCGATGCTAGTTCGTTGTACTTCACGGTGCTTCCTCTGGCCTACTCACGTATTGACTCGCTCAAGTTTACGCTTCGTTTAATCACCTTGTTCTGTCTGTTGCTCAGGATCCCGGTCTCGTCTGGAACACTTGGCCTGCACTCACCTCTCTCACTGATTCCCGTCTCGACGTTCCTCTGGCCCCTCTCTGGATCATGGTGTTCGCCCTCAAGAACCTCCAACCATCTTCAACGCATCCTGCCCCGAAAACTCTGTTCAACCTCATTAAAACCCTTTATACTTATCCATCGCTTGCCGAGTATCCTTCCGGGTTCCAGCATCTGGGTCTGCCTCAAGTCTGCTAGCCATGACAGTGGGGGTGGATTGTCTATCTACAGTGGTGGACAAAATGGTTGGATTATCTGCCATATTTAACTGACCAAGTCAGTCAATTTTCCGTTAATTAATGATTATATTAATTTCGGTATTCTCGTTGAAGCGGAGAGCTTTGTCTGTCTATTTGCGTGCAAGGGGGCGGGGCAGAGACAAGGCAGCGCACACACAGTCAGTGGTGATCTCGTAGGGGACACGTGAGCGCCCTAGACTAAGAACACCCGTTTCTGCGTAAAATTAATTAAGTTTGTGTCAAGGAGCCCCTACCATCCTGTCACCTTGCTGCTACGATGACCGTATGTTGCGCTGTTTGTGTAGAACACGCTGGGGCGGTGTGTTCAACACAAAACAACCAGGTAGAGAGGCGGGGCTTAGATTCACCGCTTATGATTCCAGACCCGCGACAAACTATTAGCTGCTTCCTAATACTTCATAATGATTAATGACTAATGATAGTTGTTATCCATAAAATTAATATAATTTATTGGGTTTACTGGATTTAAAAAAAAATAGATAAATAGAAAGGAGTCTGCATCAAAGTGATCTTGTTTCCATCATCTCACTCAATCCTAACTCTGGTGTTTGACAGATGGAAAAAGTCCATTCAATATTGTGGAAAATGGACAAAAAATCAAAGGAAACATCACACTCATAAAGAATAAAAATAATTAAATTAAATAATTAAATGAATATCCTGTCTGGAACATTCTCATGTTTAAAGTAAAATGTTTTGTTAAGAAAAACAGTGTTGTTGCATAATGAGGAAATAAAACACTTTATGTTCTTAATTTGTTATTTATTTATTTATTTTTCGTCCTCAAAAAGTATCGATAAGAGTACCGTTAAAATACCGGATCGATAAGCAGTATTGATAAGAGTAGTAGTATCATCGTTAAAACCTTAACGATACCCATCCCTACCCTTCAGTTAAAGAAAGAAAGTCCAGAATGCTCACTGAAATGACTTGAAATGTTCAAAAGTAACAATAAATTAAAATTTATTGAAAATTAAATAATCAAAATCAGCCATTACTTTTGAGTTCTTGATTAACAGAATTATTAAAAAAACAAAACAAAAACAAATATGAAATAGGGCTGGACAAAAATGATGTTACCTCCATAAAAGACTGAGAACTAATTGCCCATGGGGTCATGATGAACTCAGGTATGTCCTTTAATTGACATCACAGCTGTCTTCAAACCCATAATCAGTCATTCTGCCTATTTAAAGGGAGACAAATAGTCACATTTCTGTTTGGTGAAAAGGTGTGTACCACACTGAACATGGACAACAGAAAGCCAAGGAGAGAATTGTCCCAGGACAGTAGAAACAAAATTATAGACAAACATTGTAAAGGTAAAGGCAATAAAACCATCTCTAACCATCTTGAAGTTCCTGTGACGACAGTGGCACATATTATTCAGATGTTTAAGACCCACGGGACAGTAGCCAACTTCCCTGGACGTGGCCGGAAGAGGAAAATTAATAACAAATTGAGGAGATGGATAGTTGGAACTGTCAAACTGCCAAAGAGCCCAGAACAACCTTCAAAGACATTAAAGGTGAACTCCTAGATCAAACTCCAGGTCTCGAGGGCCCGTGTCCTGCATGTTTTCTAACCAACCTGCCATTGAAAATCCTTATTGGGCAAACACACCTGATCCAGGTAATCAGCAGCAGATGAGGCAGGCTTTCGTAAAAACCAGCAGGAGGTGGGCCCTCGAGGCCTGGAGTTTGACACCCCTGTCCTAGATCAAGGTACATCAGTGTCACATCGCACCATTGTTTGAGCCAGAGTGGACTTCATGGGAGACGACCAAGGAGGAGACTAATGTTGGATCAAGCTGTGTTCATCATCATCAGGATCAGGACTTCCTCTGACGTCATTTCCGGGTGAGCGTATTCCACTGTTGGTAGTGTTTTACTGCGGCTCTCTTGTTTGGCATTAGCCTGACTACTATTGCTTACTTACTTACTGTTATTTGGATTAATATTCCAATTCACCTCTAGCACCTTTTAGTAGCGAATACACTACTGTTAAACCGCTTGCTGTTCACTTTTCTTAGTTTGCTAAATGAACCACTTCTCTTTAGCTAAACACCGCTAGCCTAGCTTAGAACCTAGCAGGGCCACCACTCCTTCTGCCTTTCCCCCTCTCTCCTGCTCCATGTGCCATATGTTTAGGGAGGATCCTGCCTCCTTTAGTAAAGATAGCAGTAGGTGTGTTAAGTGTAGTCTAGTGTTAGACTTACAGGCCAGGCTAGAGCAGTTAGAAGCGCGGCTCCGCACAGTGGAAGCTAAGCCGGCTAGCCAGGTCGTTACTCGTAGTGCGGACCTTGCTACCAGGGCTAACCCAGTTAGCACCCCAGCGTTCTCCCAGCAGCCGGGAGACAGTCAGGGGTTTGCACTGGTTGGGAGGAAACATAGTGCTAAACACAAAAACTTATAGCACCCAAGACTCCACATTAGTAAAAGGTTCTCCCCCCTCAGCAACACACCTGCTGAACCCTCAACTCTGGTTATAGGCTCTTCTGAAGTTAGAAACGTGGAGCTCCCAGCGTCTACAGTCAGGTGTTATCTGGGGCCAGAGTTGGTGACATCAAGGGGAACCTTAGGACGTTAGCCCAGAGTAAGTCCAGGTTCCATCGAGTCGTGACTCACACAGGCGGTAATGATGCCCAGCGGAGACAATCAGAGGTGGTTAAGTTAAACGTAGCTTCGGTGTGTAAACTTTCTAAGACGATGTCCGACACTGTCTTTTCTCTGGTCCCCTGCCGAACTTAGTCAATTATGAAATGTACAGCCGCTTTTCATCATTAAACCACTGGTTTTCTAGATGGTGCCCAGAAAACGGCGTTGGTTTTGTAGGATAATTGGAGCGCGTTTTGGGGGAAGCCCGGTCTCATGCGGAAAAATGGCGTCCATCCTACTCTAGACGGTGCCGCTCTTCTTTCTAGAAACATTTTTGCTAGCCTTAGTCTGTCAACCTGACAATCCAGAGACGAGACCCGGGCGCAGAGCAGCAGTGTAAAATGCTCCTCTGAGCCTCCCTTAGGGTTAGTGCTGGTGCAAAACCCGTGCAAGGAAAGTCAAGCAGGTCCTAGCTTTAGCTTATGTGCAGAAAGACAAATGAAAGGAGCGCGTCACAAAAACCTTACAGTGACAGACAGCAGTACTCACAAGCAGAATTATGATGTCATTAAATATGGTTTATTATACATTCTATCCATTTCCTCTAAGTCCCTCTTAGTTAACAAGTTAATTAATGATAACAAACTTAGTCTACTAGCCTTAACAAAAACTTGGCTCCAACAGGATGACTATGTTAGACTGAATGAAGCAACCCCCCCCCCCCCCCCCCACTTATGCTAACTATCAGAAATCCATGATTTCAGGGAAAGGAGGTGGTTTGGCAGTAATATCACAGTCTAGCTTGCTTCTCAGCCCTAAAGTTAAACATGTTCATAGTCCCTTTGAAAGCGTCATATTGTCTATGAATCACCCAAACAGGAAGACTCGAAAACCTGTTTAATTCATAATTATTCATCGCCCCCCGGCACGTATTCAGAATTGTTAACTTAGTTTTCCGACTTCCTATCGACTACTATTTTAGATTCTGATCAAATTATAATATTAGGGTATTTTAATATTCATGTTGCTGACCCTAGTGACTGTCTAGGAAATGCTTTTGCAGCTTTATTAGATGATGTTGGGTTCACCCAAAATGTACATTAACCCACTCACGGTTGCCTCAGTGTGGGAAAGGGACGCTACATTATTGTATGGCTCTTTCGAAATTACATTTAAAAATATGTGGTGTTTATGGCTCTCTCGCCCAAAAAGGTTCCCGACCCCTGGGTTAAAGCATGACATAGGGATCAGAGGAAGCCCAGTTTGGATCCTAGCATCTTGGCCAACTATAGACCAATATCAAACCTGCCCTTTGTTTCTAAAATCCTAGAAAGAGTTGTAGCTAAGCAGCTTTACTGCCACCTACAGGACAACAGCCACTTTGAAGACTTTCAGACGGGGTTTAGACCCCACCACAGTATGGAAACTGCACTAGTTAGAGTCTCTAATGACTTGTTATTGGCCTCAGAAAATGGACTTCTTTCTATTCTGGTCCTGTTAAACCTCAGTGCAGCCTTTGACACTATCGACCACAGTATTTTACTCCATAGATTAGAGCATGACATAGGGATCAGAGGATCTGCTCTCCAGTGGCTTAAATCCTATCTGTCAGATAGATATCAGTTCGTTAATGTAAATGGACATTCCTCTCAGTGCACTCGAGTTAACTACGGATTCCCACAGGGATCAGTCTTAGGACCCATCCTGTTTACGCTATATATGCTACCCTTAGGAAACATAATCAGGAAACACAGCATTAATTTTCATTGTTATGCCGACGATACGCAGTTGTATTTATCCATGAAACCTGACCAGAATGACAATATAGAGAAACTGAACGCCTGCATCAGTGACATCAAGACCTGGATGACAATTAATTACCTCCTCTTCAACCCAGAAAAAACTGAAGTCATTATACTAGGTCCTAAAAACCTGAGAGATGCTCTGTTTGATTGGATAGTCTCCCTGGATGGCGTTAGCATAGCCCCCAATTCCACAGTTAGAAACCTTGGGGTCTTATTTGACCAGGATTTATTATTTAAGGCTCACATATCTCAGGCGTGTAGAACTGATTTTTTTCACCTGTGGAATATTTCTAAGATCAGATATTTCTAAGAGTGATGCTGAAAAACTCATCCATGCATTTGTTACGTCGAGGCTGGATTACTGTAACTCCTTGTTAGTAGCGTGTCCTAAGAGTTTGTTAAGAAGTCTCCAGCTTGTTCAGAACGCAGCAGCTAGATTGTTAGCAGGAACTAGCAGAAGAGATCACATCACTCCTGTGTTAGTTTCACTTCACTGGTTCTCAGTTGATTACAGAATCAAGTTCCAGATCCTCCTGTTAAACTATAAGGCCTTACATGGAATGGCCCCGTTGTATATTAAGGACCTCATAGTCCCTTACCACCCAAATAGAACACTTGGCTTACAAAATGCAGGACTACTTGTGGTTCCTAGAATTAGTAAAATTACAGTTGGAGGTAGAGCGTTTAGCCACCAAGCCCCTGTTTTATGGAATAAGCTCCCAGTTCATGTAAGAGAGGCCAACACAGTTTCTACATTCTAAGTTAGACTGGAAACATTCCTCTTTGGACAGGCTTATTGTCAGACTAGTTAGTATTCAGAGATTATTTAACTTTATGTTAATATGTTTCATTCAGTCATTCATTTTCTATTCCGTTTTATCCCTTTCAGGGTCACGGGCTGCCAGAGCCTATCCCGGCCTCTCATGGGCAAAGGCAGGGGATGCCAGTCTGTCGCAGGGTAGAATGTCCACAATCACACATCCATTCACTCTCACACTCACACCTGGGGACAAATTAGGGATTAACCTAGCATGTTTTTCGACGGTGGGAGGAAGCCAGAGATCCTGGAGAAAACCCACGCATGCACGGGGAGAACATGCAAACTCCACACAGATAGGTCCCCCATTGATGTTCTGTTTCAGGTCCCCCAGCTGGGACTTGAACCGGGGGCCTTCTTACTGTGAGGCAAGAGCGCTAACCACTGTGTCACCATGCAAATATGTTTAAATTAAACTTAATAACAATAATTATTTGTTTTTAGTGGGCTGCTAGAAGTTGAAGCTGGGGTAACTATGGTGCACTGGGGTTCTGTCCTCTTTTCTCATCTATTTCTACCCTCCTTCTCTTCTCTATTCTTGATTATTAATCATCATTTAGTTCTCCATGCCTCTGTTTGGTGGAGTGCGATTCATGTATTGTCCCTCTTTCCCTCTCCCCTCCTGGGGTGTGGGAGTGCTTCCAGATCCCAGTTGGCTCATCCGTGCTCCTGTACCTGACCGTGTACCTCGTCTCGGCCCCTGCTCCTACACCTGGCTGTGAATCCTGTTTACGACTCGACTCGCGCCCCCGACTGTCACCCCAACTCCGGCTGGATGAAGCTCATCTGCTGGAATTTAAAGTGTGGGTGACATGGCCTATTTTAATAAGCCAAAATATAGTAAATAGTCTCTATTTCATGTTGCGATTGTTTTTAATATTTTTCGAAAAAGAATAAATAGCGAAAAACGCGATATAAACAACGAGGACGGCCGCCGGCTTCACGCATTCCACCGAATTCGCGCCGCCCTGTTGTGACGTAACGAAAGGCAGACAACATGGCTAGCACCGATAGCGAAGCACAGAGTGATGCTACCGTCTTCCAGCCAAGACCACTTAAATTTGTTTTTTTTATCGTCTTGTCACAACTGAGGTCGTGACCACGCTCAATAATGACGATGCCCGCATTATTGATCGCAAACTCCTCAGATTTGTTTGTGAAAGGTGCGTGGGTCCGCCAGTTTTGGTCTCTAGGGGATCCGTCACGCTGACCACGTGGTACAGACAGAGCCAATTAGAGCCGTCGACGCATCCGAAAGCAACTAAAACGTCCCGTCATTGGTCAATTAGGCCGGGTAGACGAGAGATAGCCGCGACCATAGAGGAAGCGATCCGCAGAGAAATATAGAAAATAAAGCTAAAATTCGCCAATTTCAGACAATTTTTTCATCCGGAAAGCGATTTGTCCATAGAGATTAGGTCTTTATTTCCAGGAGGTTGCCACTTTGCCACTGTTTCGGACGTTGCCACTAGCGATCTCTTGAAAATGGTAGGGATTGCGTTCGGTTTCAATACTTTTTTATCTGACATGCATTCCCATATCTTTCATGAGCTGTGGTGTTTCTTCAAAACAATTCTGGCAATCTGGAGTCCATCTCTCACCAAATGAAAGTTTTGGGTCCAAATAATTTCCAGCTTGACCCTTTCCTTTGATCTTTGCACGGACTGGTGGATATCCTCGTGTGAGATGGTTAAGAGGTTTGGCTATGGTGGCATAATCTTTTATAAACCGTCGATAATAACCGGCGAACCCAAGAAAAGACCGTAATTCTTTGAGATTACGGGGAACTGGCCAGGATTTCAAGGTGGAAATCTTCTCTGGGTCCGTTTCCACTCCTCTCTCAGACACTACATGACCTAAATACCGCACATTTGTCTGAAAGAATTTACATTTATCTGGTGACAGTTTTAACCCAAACTCCTTTAACCTATTTAACACACAGAGGAGACGTCTTTCATGCTCTTCAAGGGAAGCGGAAAAAACTATCAGATCATCAATAAATACGAGAACTTCACGTAGATGTAGATCACCCATACACTTTTCCATCAGCCTCTGAAATGTGCTTGGGGCGTTAGTTACTCCTTGAGGCATTCTGTTCCATTCCCAAAATCCAAGTGGAGTGACGAAAGCGGTCTTCTCCTTATCTTCTTCAGCCATCTCTATTTGATAATAACCGGACTTCAGATCTCATACACTAAACCATTTAGAACCATGCAGAGCCGCAAATGATTCCTCCAAATTGGGTAAAGCATAGGCATCTTTAATGGTCTGTATATTCAGCTTCCGGTAATCAATACAAAGTCGGACGTCACCAGTCTTCTTACGGACCACCACGATTGGAGAAGAGAATGAAGACTCTGATTCTCTTATGACTCCAGCTTCAAGCAAATCCCGTAGATGGTTCCGGACTGCTTCCAGATCCTTTGGATGGATGGGACGTGCACGATGCTTAAAAGGTGTTTGGTCCAGTAACTTAATGCGATGTTTTACTTTGTTCGTACAGCCAAAATCGAGGTCATGTTGAGCAAATACCTCTGGCATGTTGTTCAACATTGTTGTTATGCGGTCCTTCCATTCAGGGGGAATGGGTGAGTCCCCAAAGTTAAACTCCATAACAGTCTTTTCTTTGGCTGTAAGGGCAGCAACTTGCTGTGACAAAACGGTTGGCGAGTCACACACGTCACCAATGATTGATAGGGCAGGAATTAAGATGTCTTGCTTGGATTCGTTTTTCAGGATGACAGGAACCTTATAGGGTGAATGTTGAGGAAGAGTAATTAGGCAACTTTGTACACAGAGTCCACCAGGCAAAATGGAAGAAGGATGCTCAATGATTGCCCATTTACTTGTAGATGTAGCATCCATCTTAGCAGACCCCTCCAAAACCTTTGTTTCCCCTGCCTCAATGAGTACAGGGGTTGGACTCTGCAACCGCACAACTCCAGTTTTTCTTGCTTGGGTTTGGTTATGACGGAGTTCCAAAGATTTCAGAACAACTTTGTACCCGTATGCTTTAGGCTGGTAGGTATTACAGTCGCTGTCCAGATATTTATGATACAAAACTTCAAGGGTGTTCATCCCAATCAGTACAGGGGTCGAAGTATTTATGTGTACATCTGGCACTATCAATGCTAAAGTTTGAACCTCAAACTCAGCTCCAAGAAAATCTGAAGGAAAAGTTATGGTGGTTTCTACATATCCTAAATATGGCACAGACTGTCCTGCTGCACCCTCCACTTCCAGAAGGTGGTCCAGAGACTTCACAGGTTGATTTGTCAACAGTTTATTATAAACAGAAACAGGAATGGTGGTTACTTGAGATCCAGTGTCCAGTACACAACAACACTGTGAACCAGCAATGTCCAACATAGCAGTACACTTTGAACCGATGAGCCCTTTTGGAAACAACGTCTTCTTGGAACTGGACTGAACTGCACACTGAACATGATTTTTCTTGTTGGGACTTACATGACTTTTGGCTCCCATTTGTCCCACAACAGGCACCAATTTTAGTTTAACGGCTTGGATGAAAAAGTGCTTTGGTGCTTTTGGGCGAACTGCTTCTTCTTCTTAGACACTAGTGCAGGATTTGATTCATTTTCGCACTGTGGCCTTATATGTCCGTCTTCGCCACACCTAAAGCAGTAACCTGGTTTGGGGTGAGACGGTGGTGGCTTCTCTGATTTTCTTGTTTGTTTTGAATACGCCTGGTTCCTGGGTCCTGCGGATGGTGATGTGGACTGATTAGCTGTTAGCAAAGCTAATTGCCGTTGGACATCAGCCAATTGTCGTGCGAGTTGTTGCGTGATGTTGGTCAACTGTGCTACAGCTCCCTCTTCTTTAGTGCTGCGTGCAAACTGAGCATGGGTGGAAACTTTTTGCTTTGTTGCTCCCAGATGTTGCTTCATGCGCAGAGCTTTTACAGCTTCCCTGTCCTCTTCAGTTCGCAAAAGCAATAGCAACTCTGCGAAGCTTGGTGGTTGAGTCTTCTTGTGTTTCAGGTTGAGTTCTGAGATTAGGTTGTCATCCCAGCATCCTCGACAAAACTGATTTAGAAGATGGCGGGGAATATCAGCTTCTGCAGCTCCTCCTCTCTTTACTGCAGAGATGAGTGCCACTTGTAGTCTTTGGAGATAAGTGGATGGTTTCTCCCCAGCGTTTTGATAAGTGTCCATGAATTTTGCAAACAGTTCATCTCCGTCCTGTACTGTGGCATAGGCAGAGTCTAGAGTTTCCAGGAAAATGGCAGGCAGTGTGTCAGAACTCAGATGTTTAATGATGTCTACAGCAGGGGGTAGCAAACTATCAATGATCTTTCTTGATCTTTGGAGATCAGACACAGCAGGATCTCTCAACATTACATCTACTGCCGACCTCCAAGTTTCATAGTCCGTTTCATGGGTTGGTCTAGGAGTCCTTCCTGAGAATGGCTTGAGTCTTTGGTAGTGTGTTGACTCCTCACTTTTCACAATATGCTCCACCACGTAACGTTGGACCTCAGGTGGATTAAGATTCAGACCGGAAGCAGATGGATGTGATGGTGTTGGCTGTGCAGGTCGACCCGGTTCCAAACTCGGGGTGGCTGGGTTTTGGTCTCCAACATCTGATGGTGGGTTATCTAGTTGCCCGCTCACTGATGATGCCATGGATTGAGTGTCCATGGGTTGCTCCTTTATCTGTGAAAGAGGCTGAAGAGCTGCAACTGAGTCACCGATCTGAGTCATCATGGAAGTTAGGACCTGAACATAATCCTTGCCGGTTAACCGGGCTAAATCTTGAAGTTCAGACAGATATGAAGTTGTTTTTAGTTTTGCAGCCTGCGTTGCACAGACAGTTGCCAACTCAGAAATACAAAACGAAGAAGTATGGTCTTCAGAAACCAACGTATAAGGTAGTATGGGCCGTAAAGCTTCTAAAGCTGAACCTGAGCAATATTCAACCACAAGCGATTCATTAAAATCCGAAGCAGTGTCAGTAATTACTTTAAACTTGTTAATTTTTCCGTAAGACTTCAGAAAATCAAACACTTCCTCATTGTCAGTAGTGACAGTGATACCTTGTACCAAAACCGCGTTGGGTATTTTAATTCCAAAATTCAAAAAAACCTCCATGCCAAAAAAATTTTACCTTTCCTCAATGTCAGGAGATTAAACATTCAACCACTCCTCCTAGCTAGCTCACCAAGTTTTTACTATGTAGCATGTATGACTTACATGAGATTTACAAAGTTGGTTTTAATTAATTTGGGCTAGTTTGGTTCGACTCATGGAGGAATGTGAATGTTTAAAAACCACAGACAAGACTTGAGTTGCTAATGTAAATGTATTTACAATATACAGTGAATACAAAAATCACAATATATACAACAAAGGAATTTTTTTTAGTCCAGAGGATGTTTTTTGTTGTTTTGTCTCTATAGTTCTTAAGGCTTCCGTTAGGCCTTATGAAAGAGTTTTTATAGTTCTCTTTTGGGAAAACGAAAAGAAAGAAACACTCCAGCTGATTGGTTGGATGAGAAGGGGGTTAGTTCCTACCGCACTGGCAGTGAAGAGGGCAGAATCCAAGTCAGGATCGGGGCTCCTTTTTAGCTCACCATCTGCAGAGGAATTATCCTCTTTTTTTCCTTCTGGGAGTGGTAAAACTCCTTGATAAACAGTTCTGTCCAATGCTCAGGTTGAGCATCCAGTAAATTAGTCTGCAAGACGCCCAGTCTTGCGACCTGGCCTGTTAAAACAGTATCAATAAATAAATCATATTTTTCTTTGATCAAAAGAAAGCATATTCCTGCAACCTCCTTAATTAACATAATAAACAAATGCATATGTAATTCATAATCAGGAGGAAACTACAAAAATCAATATCTTAAGTGCATAATTGATAGTTGTACAACATTTCAAAATTCCATTTCAATGTAGATGATCATCAATTTCATTTCATTTCAACGAGTACTCACAATTTATATTTCAACATTATTTATCAAGCAGTAAAATAGTTCATTTTAACCACATCCAAACATAAACAAACAATTAATTTAAGCTGGCGCCCGCGCCAGCTGTCTCAATCATGGCTGCACTCACCAGTTCACTTTTTGTTCAACTGTGCAGATTTAAATCCCGGCTTCAGATAATGAACGCCGATATGCAGCAGCGGTACACAGCCCAGCTCCCTCGTACTTGCAACCTGTCAGTGCTTTGACAGGTCTCCCGAGAACGAAAGACACGTCACTACTGAACTTATAGTCTCGCGGTATTTTCACAGCGCAAGGGAACCGGCAAATTTAAAGTGACAGTGCAGAATTTTACTAGGAGCAGCAGCGCAGTATGATTTAAAGTGATAGCGCAGAATTTCATCGGGGTTACATCTGCCTCAAAATGTTCGCTGCATAAAGTTGACGAAGCAGTTGGCACCCAATTCGCCCTTGTGCGCTGAACTTGTTTTGTCCATTGTTTCAGCAGCGTTTCTTGTTTTGGGAATTTATACACAGATACACTTTCACTAGATGTATTGCTACATCCAGCTGCCACACAACGACTTGGCATGTTGATGATTAACAGAGAATTAACGAGAATTAACGAATTAACGATGATTAACGAGAGAAACGAAGACTACCTGCTTTGTTTACCTGCTGTCCGAAGCCGAACTACGGAAGTCAATGCCTTTCGTGACGTCACAGGTCATATCGGGGTCACTTCCAGCCTGCGCTCTTAGCGGCAAATTCAAATCTCTGATTCCTTCGAAAGATGTCTATTATTCATATGCTTCAGATTTTTTTCGACGCGAACTATTGGTATCAATAGAATCAGCGTTTAAAGGGCTTTTTTATTTGACAAAGTTGTTCAAAGCATGGCATCCACACTTTAATATATGTAGTTGTAGAGTTAGATAAGTTAATTGTTCTCTATGAGTTCTGGTAAATTGCCTTTCCGTCCTGGGGGAGGATCCCTCCTTCATGTGGGCACCCCTGAGGTTTCTTCATTTTTTCCGGAATCCAGTTTTTTTTTTAGTTTTTCCTTACTGCGAAGGGGGGTCTAAGGGCAGGGATTTCCAGTTTGTCTTAGTCAGTTTGTTAGTTCAATTTAGTATTTTCCTATTGAATTCTATGTATTCATGATCCTTTTGATTTTATGTTTAACTTTTTCAATTACCAATATGAAGCCCATCGAGATGACTTTTGTTGTGGATTTGGGCTATACAAATAAAATTGAATTGTATTGAAAGGAAATCATAAAAAAGCGAGACTGGAATTTGCAAAAATGCATAATGGCAAGCCACAAAGCTTCTGGGAAAATGTCCTTTGGACAGATGAGACAAAACTGGAGCTTTTTGGTAAGGCACATCAGCTTTATGTTGGTAGACTCAATAATGAAGCATACAACGAAAAGAACACTGTCCCTACTGGTAAACATGGAGGAGATTCAGTTCTGTTTTTGGGCTGCTTTGCTGAAGTTGTGAAGGTCAAATGAAATCTTCAGATTATCAAGGCATTCTGGATAGAAATGTGCTGCCTAGTGTCAGAAAGCTTGGTCTCAGTCGCAGGTCATGGGTCCTGCAACAGGACAACGATCCAAAACACAGCCAAATAACCCCAAGAATGGCTAAGAGAAAAGCTTTGGACTATTCTGAAGTGGGCTTCTATGAGCCCAGATCTGAATCCCATTGAACATCAGTGGAAAGAGCTCAAACATGCCATTTGGAGAAGACACCCATCAAACCTGAGACAACTGGAGGAGTTTGCTCATGAGGAGTGGGCCAAAATACCTGTGGACAGGTACAGAAGGCTCATCGACAAATACAGAAACCGTGTAACCCTTGTGCTATCCTAGGCACTTTAACATTGGGAGTTGGGTCATCTGGACCCACTAGACCAGTGCTTCTCAATTATCTGAGTCTTAAGGCCCGTACACACCGGGACGAATTTCGCCGGCGATTTTCGCCGACGAAATTCGCCACGTGACTAAACAAAAGGCACCGATGAGAGAGTGCACACCGACGCGAAAAAACGCCACGCGTCAAAGCGTCAAAAAAAAAAAAACGCCTCGTGTTCGTTTTTTTTTTTTTGACGCCTCGCGTCGAAATCTATTCGACCAATGAGAATGGCGCTTTTGCTCACGTGTCTGGAGCTTCTGAAGTTACAGTAAAACACAACTTGGGGGCGCTCAAACACAAAACAGCATAGCTGAGCACACATACCAGCGAAGAAGACAGACGCCAAGTAGCGGCTGCACTGCCGCAAAGAAATAATGACGGACATTCTAAAATATCCCCGAAAACGCTCATGAAACTTTTTCAGCTCTTGTACCAGTCGATTAAACTCACCATGTTCTTCTCTTCTCGTAACTATGGGATGTTCCTGAAATTGGCGTCTTTTCCGGCGTCTTTCATCATTCAACAGAACAATAATTTCCTCATCATTGGAACTGGAGCTGGAGCTACTGCTGCTTGAAATATTCCTGTTTTCTTTGTATGATTCTGACAAGCTCGTAAATACTGGCTCTCTTCTTCTGAGTGAAAAGCGACCACCTTGTGTACAGGAGTATTTCTGTTTTACATTAAGCACCATCTAATGTCAGGGAATGAAATTGCATGTTGGCTCGGCTCATCGTCAGCGAAAATCGCCTGGGTGTGAACACAAAAGACGTGGCGAAAAACGCTGGCGAATAACGCCTGGCGAATATTCGTCCCGGTGTGTACGGGCCTTCAGGCCGCATTTACACTGCAGGTCTTGATGCCCATATCCGATTTTCTGACTATATCCGATTTTTTTTGGAGACCCGCTTACATCATCTTTTAAAAGTGACCAGTATCTGATTTTTGCATTCACACTAAACAATGCTGAAACTCTCAAACGTAGACGTTCTAAGGACCACGTAGCAGCATTTCCGCATTCCGCGGACCTCCTTCAGACTGTTGTGACTGCTGTTGTCATGGAGGCAACGCAGCGACGGAGGGAGGCGTGGCCTTGGGCGCTCCTGAGGGTATGCACAGGGGAATAGAAAGTAGGGCTGCTCGGCCAGCTTATGTGCTCTCTCTGAGTTTTGAATGAGGAAGTGTTTGCAGACTTTGTGCTGCCGAACAGTTTGATCCAAGTGTTGAACCTTTCCTGCGCGATGACTTCCGACCGTGGTCAGAAACGCACGGGAGATTTTCTCCAGGGCCGAAGGCGGTTTCTGCACAGAGTTGGTTAAGAAAGACTCCAAAACAATCTTTTGGGGAGACACCTTTTTATTACGGTTCTCCGACACTCTCCCGCTCCGCGCTCACACACACACAGACACACACGCACGCATGCACGCACACACTCTGCGAAGAAATAAACTGCTTCTAGCCTGTTCCATAGCAACGGTGTCCCGCTTGATTAGTTACCGTTTACCTCCCGACCGGGACCGGACCAGAAATAACAGCGGTTTCCGACCACGGTCTGAAGCCTGAGGCTGAAAGGTAACACGCTGACAGCAAAATCAGCACACAAAAGCACTTTAATAAGTCATGTGATCTCAGTTGCACTGACGTACAACTCGCATTTACTGGGGAATATCCGATTTGTCTGCTTACATGGCACACGCAAAGGCACGTGTCCGATTCGTTTCCGATTTATTTCCACATATGAGAGAGGCCTGTATCCGATCTGAGAAAGTCAGAATCCATGCGCTTTTGTCCTGCTTACACGGTCACCGTTCATATCCGATCTGTGCCACATGAGAGGAAAAAATTGGAATTGGGTCACTTGAACCATGCAGTGTAAAGGCGGCCTTAGACAGAGAAGCACTCACATTAAGACAGGTGAGCCCAGCATTAAATGACGTCCTAACTGACGTTATTAGACCCCTGAAAGAGCAGCTGTTCTCCACACTTTGTTAAGAGATGGGAGTAAAACACTCAGCTGTGTTGTTCCACAGCGGGGCCAGGTGGCTCTCTCAAGGAAAGGTTTTGTCTTGCGTCTTCGAGCTCAGAATTTTGGGGCGTTTTTGGAGAAGAGACCTGTGCATGACATTGCCAACAACTTCAATGATGATCAGTTTCTGATGAAATTTGCCTATCTCAGTGATATTTTTGGAAACTTGAATGATTCAAATCTTTGTCTTCAAGACAGAGACACACACCTCCCTTAACTGGCAGACAAGATCAGCGTATTCACTCAAAACTTGGAGATGTGCAGCGGGCCACTTGATCAAGGAAACACGGATTTCTTTGAGAATTTGAGTGAACTTGCTGTAAGGAATAATTCTTACACACCACAAAAATTCCATGTCTCAAACCGCACACGTCCTCCTTGCGAGGATTCTTTCTCAAATATTTCCCAGACAACAATGCTAAACACGACTTGCTGAGAGATCCATTTTAATGCAGCACCTGCAGATTTAAACTTGTCTGAGGAAAATTAGTTCATTGAAATTATGCCAGACTCCACCCTGAGGTTGGGTTTTACAACACAGACACTGAATACTGCTATGTGAGGAGAGGGAGCATCTACTTATGGGGCAGAAGGCTATGGGCATTCTGCTTCCATTCTACGTCCTATCTTTGTGGGATGTTCTGCTGTTGCCACTTTGAAAAACAAAGAACAGAGCTAGGTTCAATAATGAGCAGGACTTGAGAGTTGCAGTACCAAACCTGCAACCTAGTTTTGAACACATGTATAGCACAAAGTAGGTACACTGCAGCCATTAACAGACATTTGTGTTTGTTTTTGAACACAGGGTCAATGTTATTGTTCTTAGAAAGTTATCCTTTATTTAACTTTTTTGTCCTAGTCTCTAACAGCATGAATGTGTAAGATTTTGATGCTCTGTGGGTCAGAAATCTGCAAAGAACGCAGAACATGAATTTGTCCCAGATATACATGGACTTTGGTTCTCCTGTTTAGTCTGGTGCATAAAACATGCAAGAAAAAAAATAGGTAATCAGATTAGATTTAACTGGAATTTGGAATTTAACTGATGTTGTTGTTCTTTTGTGCTGTTTCCTCTTTAGTGACGTCTGTATAACACTTTCTTCATATAAAATCTGGGAAAATGTTTGAATGAAACCTGACCTGAGAGTCTCCAGTTTACAGTCTGGACTCTCCAGTCCAGCAGACAGCAGCTTCACTCCTGAATCCTGCAGCTTGTTGTAACTCAGGTCCAGAACTCTGAGACTTGAGGACTGAGAGCTGAGAACTGAGGACAGAGCTGCACAGCTTCTTTCTGACAAATTACACCATCTCAGTCTGAAGAAAACAAAGACAGACAGGAGTTATTGAATCTTTCATGTTTTCATTCAGATTCATTTGTTCACTGAAGGTGATTTTCCTGAGAGTTCTTACAGAGCTTTGTTGGAGGCTTTGATCACTGGCAGCAGCCTCAGAAGAGCCTCCTCTGAAGCAGAGTATTTCTTCAGGTCAAACTCTTCCAGATCTTCTTTTGATGACAGTAAGATGAAGACCAGAGCAGACCACTGAGCAGGAGACAGTTTATCTGTGGAGAGACATCCTGACCTCAGGAACTGTTGGATCTCTTCCACTAGAGAACCATCATTCAGTTCATTCAGACAGTGGAACAGGTTGATGCTTTTCTCTGCAGACAGATCCTCACTGATCTTCTTCTTGATGAACTGGACTGTTTTCTGATTGGTCTGTGAGCTACTTCCTGTCTGAGTCAGCAGACCTCGTAGGAGATTCTGATTGGTCTGCAGTGAAAGACCCAGGAGGAAGCGGAGGAACAAGTCCAGGTGTCCGTTTGGACTCTGTAAGACCTTCTTCACAACACTCTGGTAGAACTGGACTGGACTGTTCTGTATTAGTTTGAGAGACTTTAAGGATTTTTTCTTCTGTTGTTCTTCCTTCATGAGGTTGACTCCAGATGTGATGAAGGTCAGGTGGACATGAAGAGCAGCCAGAAACTCCTGAACACTCAGATGGATGAAGCAGAAGACCTTGTCCTGGTACAGGCCTCTCTCCTCTCTAAAGACCTGTGTGAACACTCCTGAGTACACTGAGGCTGCTCTGATATCGATGCCACACTCTGTCAGGTCGGATTCATAGAAGATCAGGTTTCCTTTCTGCAGCTGCTCAAAAGCCAGTTTTCCCAGAGACTCCATCATCTTCCTGCTCTCTGGACTCCAGTGAGGATCTGTCTCAGCTCCTCCATCATACTTGACCTTCTTGACTTTGGCCTGAACCACCAGGAAGTGGATGTACATCTCAGTCAGGCTCTTGGGCAGATCTCCTCTTCCTCTGCTCTTCAGCAGATCCTCCAGAACTGTAGCAGTGATCCAGCAGAAGACTGGGATGTGACACATGATGTGGAGGCTTCGGGATCTCTGGATGTGGGAGATGATCCTGCTGGCCTGCTCTTCATCTCTGAACCTCTTCCTGAAGTACTCCTCCTTCTGTGGATCATTGAACCCTCTGACCTCTGTCACCATGTCAACACACTCAGCAGGGATCTGATTGGCTGCTGCAGGTCGTGTGGTTATCCAGAGGAGAGCAGAGGGAAGCAGGTTCCCCCTGATGAGGTTTGTCAGCAGATCAGCCACTGAGGTGGACTTTCTAGGGTCCTTCAGGATCTGAGTCTTGTGGAAGTTCAGAGGAAGTCGACACTCATCCAGACCATCAAAGATGAAGAGGACCTGGAAGTCTTCAAAGCTGCAGATTCCTGCTTGTTTGGTTTCAGGGAAGAAGTGATGAACAAGTTCCACCAAGCTGAACTTCTCCTCTTTCAGCACATTCAGCTCTCTGAAAGTGAATGGAAATGTGAAGTGGAAGTTCCGGTGGGCTTTGCCTTCAGCCCAGTCCAGAGTGAACTTCTGTGTTAAGACTGTTTTCCCGATGCCAGCCACTCCCTTAGTCATCACGGTTCTGATTGGTTCTGGTCTTCCAGCTGGGAGTTGGAAGAGCTCTTCTTGTCTGATGCTTGTTTCTGCTCTGTCTGCTTTCCTGGATGCTGCTTCAATCTGTCTGACCTCATGTTCTTCATTCAGCTCTCCTCTTCCTCCCTCTGTGATGAAGAGCTCTGTATAGATCTCATTCAGAAGGGCTGGGTTTCCTGCTTTAGCCATCCCCTCAAACACACACTGGAACTTCTGCTTCAGACCAGATTGGACTTCATGTCGACAAACTGCAGCAGCAGATCCTGAACGAAGACAGCAAACAGTAAATCAACTCTCTGCAGCCCTGAAGGATGAGGGTTTGAATCCCCGTGGTTCCATGTGTTCAGACATCAGTAAATCTTCATTTCTCAGCAGCTGAAACCTTCAGAGAAATCCTCTTACTGCTCTGCAGTCCATCAGCCAGCTCCTCCTGCTTCATTCTCCTCAGGAAGATCACTGTGATCTTCATCAGTGACTCTCTGCTGCTCCTCTGCTCTTCATCTTCATCCTCCAGCTCCTCCTCTTCCTCCCTGTGACTCAGAAGCTTCTGGATCTTCTTCAGCTCCTTCTTGACAAAAGTGACAATGTTGTCCTCCAGCAGCTGTAACAGAATTCCAGATGAATGAGCCAATCAGAGTGAAGTCATGGAGCCAAACATCAGCTCCATGTTGGACACACTGACAGTCCACTGGTGTCCCAATTGCAGCATGGAGACGACTGTGGACAGAGTGATGGAAAAGTAGTTGTTGTTCATGTACAGACCAGAAAGATGGAGTCCAGCTGTGTTTGATGCTGCTGGACAGATGGACCACTGGGAGTCTCTGAGCTCTGCTGGTCCAGTCTGTGGACAATCAGCAACAATCAGATCCTACTGGATCCACTGGTGTCCTGCAAACACTCAGTAGAATCTACTAGATCTATTCTGTGTTTGTGGAAAAGCTCCAACACTCTTACCTCACCAACAGAGATTTTATTATTAATGTAAATGATTTTTCATCGGAAATGCATAAACTGACATGTGGGGTGCCCCAAGGCTCCATCCTGGGTCCCACACTTTTTAATCTCTACATGCTTCCGCTTGGTGATGTCATCAGGAGACACCGCATTGACTTTCATAGCTACGCTGATGACACTCAACTGTATGTAGCCGTGTCTCCTGATGACACTGGACCCCTGGATAGCCTTTTGAATTGTATTTTAGACATTAAAATGTGGATGGGAGAGAACTTTTTGCAGCTCAATCAGGACAAGACTGAAGTCTTAGTTATCGGTTCTGAAGCTGAGAGAGATAGGGTCCAATCTTATCTGTCAACCCACTTTATGACTACACGTGACACAGTAAAGAACCTCGGTGTGATTTTAGATGCAGATCTTAGCTTTGACCAACATGTGAATCAACTAACTAAACCTGCATTTTACCATCTGAGAAATATCGCCCGAGTGAGACCCTTTCTCTCTAGAGCCAGTGCTGAAATCTTAATCCATGCTTTTATTACAACAAGGATAGATTATTGTAATGCCCTCCTTTCTGGGGTAAAGAAAACTACTCTCAATCGTGTGCAGCTAGTCCAGAACTCTTACACCAATCTTAAAATCTTTGCACTGGCTCCCCTTCAGCTTCAGGGTTGATTTTAAAATTCTTTTAATAGTTTTTAAGAGTGTCCATGGTCTTAGTCCTTCTTTCATATCAGACTTGCTTTTAACATATGAGCCTCCTAGAGTCTTTAGGTCCTCAGGTGCAGGCCTGCTGAAGGTCCCCAGGGTCAGGACAAAAAACCACGGCGAGGCCTCATTTAGTTACTACGGGACTCGTCTGTGGAATAGCCTACCTGAGGATTTGAGGGCCTCATCCACTGTGGAGGCTTTTAAAAAGAAATTAAAGACACACCTTATTAAATTAGCTTTTAATTAGATTTGATATCTTTTTATATTTTATGACGTTTTACTACATAATTTTAACATTTTACTTGTTTAATCTATATATATTACTTTTACTCTGTTACTTTATATATATATATTACTTTTATATTTTATGATATTTTATCATATATATATTTATTCTTCAATCTTTTTATGTTTTATGATGTTTTATCACATCATTTTATCATTTTATTTGCTTAATCTAGAATTTTTATTCTTGTATTTTATGACATTTTATCATATACATATCTGTTTAATCTAGAATTTTACTTGTATACTTTTTAGAATTTTTAACACATATTTATTTTTGTTAGACTGTTTATTAGACTGTGTTTTCTCACCCTTGGCTGGGGTGCTTGGGTTTTATACTGACACCCCTGCCAATAGGAGGATAGGGCAGACGGCGCCTTCTGGTTTTTCTGGTTTCTCTGGTTTATCTTTATTTATTTATTTATTTTCCACTGGTGTTTGTTTTTGTGTATTTTATTGTGTGGGGCTAATTTAATGTATCTTATTGTATTTTATTGCATTTGATTTTGTTTTATGTACAGCACCTTGAGCTGTCCTTGCTGTCATGAAAGGTGCTATATAAATAAAATTAATTTGAATTTGAATTTGCTGCACACATGGAGATAGAAATGTCTGTGAGAAAGAACATTTACATACAGCTCACCTCTCTGCACCAGAAAATGATGAGTTAAAGTTGAGAAGACGACCATTTGACCGGTCACTCCTGAAGGAAACACAGCTGGGTTCAGATCCAAATCCAGTTCTAAGTCTCTGATGGATCCTGATAGAAAAACACTTGTTTTATTAGAAGTGAGTTTCTTTCATGATGGAGTTTGATGAGTTCTTTTGGATTTGGATCATCTCAGATCATAAATGCATTATGAATGCTGTTGTTTTCAGAGCAGCAATGATTCCAACATTCATTCTGACTCACATAAACTTGAGACTCTGAGGAACTCATGAACTTAACATTCCAGCCTGATCTTCTCAGGAGCTACATGGTTTAAACAAATCAAAATCAAACAAATTTAAATCTAAATCCTAGGGGTCGGTATAGATGTTTATTTAAGGGTTCTGCGGTGCGATTTAGGCAAGAGACGCAGTACGCTGTGTAAACCAAGCAGGGACTCAGCTATGAGCATGTGACATTTTCAGTGACTTGATCAGCAGGTAAAAAAAATGAATCCAATATGACCGCTCAATGTGAGGATTTTCGTCCTGAACCTCCATCCATTTGCCTAACCCGCTGGGGGTGCTAGGTTGTCAAAGAATATTCCGGTTACATTTGGGTGAAGGCGAAATACACCATGGACAGGTCGTCAGCCTGTCACGGGCCCATTGAGCAGGAGCAATTGGGCTCGCTACGCTAGCCAGCCGCCCGGTGGACAGCGTAGCGCTGCTGCCTAGGGTCTCGCAGGGCTAGAAATTTTGCTCACTATACTGGCTGGCAGGCTGTTGTCTGCTGGCAGACAGAGAGCTGCCATGGGTGCCATTATAGTGGGCACGATCGTTCTAGCTCTGTGGGGTTTTGATGTTTGTTGTATTTTCATTAAGACATTAATAAAAAGATCTCAAGTTTTATTTATATTTTCCCCTCCCAGGTTAATGCAGGAAAGGAGGCTGTCATACCCGGCCACAGGCAGAAGGATGTAATGTTTAAAACAACTGTCACATCCAGACACAGCTCCTCAAATCAAATCAAAGTTAATGTTACGGTTTCAGTTTTTTTGCCTCTGTTTTTTGATTCTCCTTTTGTTCTGGCATGTTTTCAGTTCACTTCCTGTTTTATTTTGAAAGGTTCCTGTTGTGTACTTTGGTTTTGAGTTTTACTTTGGTCCCCATCTTTTCTGATTGGTTTCACCTGTGTCTCGTCTGTGCTGTATATATTTAGGTCTTGTCATTCACTTCCTCCTGTGGGGTATTCCAGAAAGCAGGTTATGCTAGCGCCCATGGTATGCTTGAGGGTACAGAAGTGTACAACCACCTCTTTTGGTTCCAAAAACCGAGGTATGTTTCAGGGTATGCTTAGTTCCCCCTGGCCACTCATGCTCTGAACATAACCTGGTCTGGAGCAGGTTTAGTTGGAGTTTAGTTTGTTTTCAGAGAGGTGAATCAGCATGGTGTGTCTAGAGATGGGAATAGAAGCCCCATGAAGCTTCCCTTTGGGTTCATGTAATTGTGCCAGAAAAATGAACCATTCCTTCGTGGCTTTGAAACCACACAGAATAGCGGCATCTGGTGGCGGAATGGACGTACATCAACATCTGTTTCAACTAAGCTCCTTGTAACACTTCAATGTGGAAATGATGATGGAAAAAAAGTAAAACAAAACAATATTGTTAATGATGATTAGAAAAAAACAATGTAAAACAACACCACATGTGACGTTTTCTGTGAGAGGTGCTTGACACAACAAAACACACATCACATGAAGAAAACAAACGCAAAGAGAAAAAAATTTGTATATTGCTGAACCTGAACCCAGGACCTCTGGATTTAATTGCCATTGACTGTTCCACTGAGCTATTTCTCACCATTTCGCGCTAGCTGACACACGTCCAGAAACAATGTGCTGAAACACTTTGTTTCATGAAGGTGAAACGCACGCCGAAGCGGCGTGTCAAACGGGCCATCCCTAGTTAGGGATGGGAATAGAAGCTCCATGAAGCTTCCCTTGAGGTTCATTTAATTGTACTGGAAAAATGAATCACCCATTTAGGGCTTTGAAACCACACAGAACAGCGGCATCTGGGGGGTATTCCAGAAAGCAGGTTATGCTAGCTCCCACGGTAAGTTTGAGGCTAAGGAAGTTGATGACCTTAACTTTCGGTTCAAGAAATGTTGGTTATGACTATAGGTTATGACTGCTGTGGGTAGGTTGTGTGACATGCTGTGTAAAATCCATGCAAGGCAAAAGGTTAAGAAAATCATTTACATGTGCATCCCTATCTTTATCAACATGTAGGTTAAAATCACCAGTTATTAGAACTCTACTGTATTTACAGTGTATAAACAGTAAAAAATCAGAAAATTCTTGAATAAAACAGGAGGGAGGCTTTAGTGGTCTGTACACAGTTACACATAAAATAGATGGGCTGTTAAAAGAAAATGCATGATGCTCAAATGAGGAGTAGCTATTTAGTGTGATTGTTTTGGTTGCAAATGAGCCACTAGCAATCATTGCAGTGCCACCACCTTTTTTTTATCTTCCCTGGTAGAAAACAAAAATTTAAAATTTAATGGGGATGCTTCAGTGAGAACAACAGGAGCATCAGTACTAAGCCAGGTCTCCGTTAAAAAAAAAGGCAATCTATGTTGTTATCTAAAATGAGCTCATTCACAATTAAAGATTTATTTGAAAGAGAGCAAGTTTGCTGTTTAAAACAGCAAACTTTAAGGCTGTGTGTGAGATAGATTGATTCATCTTTTTTGTCCGGTAATGTGTGAATGTGATAAAGATGTCTGACTGTGGAGCTGGTGGGTCTGAGCCGGGCGTGTTTATGAAATCTGCTTATGTGAACTTGGATGTGTTATGTGATCTATGTAGTTTTAACTGAGGGTGGATTCTGGTGGTGGTCCAGTCAGTCAGTCCTGCAGTGAATGGTCAAATTCAGCTTACTGCGAGTTTCTCCGACAAATATGGTGAGCCCAGACATGACGACATGCCTCGGTCGAGCTCTCCAAAAATATAAACCCAACCATCTCACTCAACATCATTCACTTTTTTCATGACGTGGCAATGAATGAAGTCCAGAAAAAAAAATGGGGGTTGGCTGCTGTCAGTCAGAGTCAGCAGTCAACATGTTTTCTTCTCCAACATCTCTGATGTCTCTCAGAGACTCTCAGAAGACTCAACTGAAAAGATCTCATCACACACATGATGCTCCAAGTGAGTCTGATCAGAGAGATCCAGAACTGAACCAGACCTCAAGTCCTTCATCTGAAAACTGTTGATCATCTCAACTAGAATCCAGCCTCCTTTATTGTGCTATCCTAGGCACTTTACCATTGGGAGTCGGGTCATCTAGATTCACTAGACAGTGCTCTGAACCTTTTTTTTTTATTTTTGTGATCTTCACTGGTTCAATGGATTACATTAAATTTTCCCACCTTTATCCACCTTTGTCATGGTAGGGAGAACATGTCAAAGTAAGGGTGGGGTCATCTAAGATAGCACAAGGGTTAACTCTGACAAACACTCACTGTTCCAGTCCTGTACGGATGACTTTGAAGAGAGGAGGTCTATCTCTTGATCTGTCACTCTTGTTGGACCCCCAACTGCATCCAGATCCAGGTCCAGGTTGGTTCCTGTGAAGAATGAAGGTTGCTGGTGTGAGTCCTGAGCTCTGACATGGAGAAGATCATGGACAGTTGGAGATGTTCATCTCACCTCTGAGCTTTGCTCTGGTTGTCATGGTTACCATCTCTGCTTCTAGAAGGAGGAGCTCCCTCCTGTGGCACCTCCCACTTATCCATGCTGCTGGATTCACTGGATCCACATCAGCTCACACACACCTTCCTCCTTCACCTGCAGAGGAAACCCTCCTCATCATCAGAGGAAGCTGCCATCAGCTGCTGCACTTCTGCTCTCCCTCCACCAGGTGGAGACATGGAGCTGCAGCAGCAACATTTCCATTCAGTCACTTTGAAACTACCTGTTTCTACACTTCAGGAAACATGAAGCATCAAGAAAAACAGACAGAAATCAGAGAATGAGGAGAAAAGAAAGAAAGACATGAATTCTTCCTCTCAAAGCTCCAACAGAGTATTTCTCGGGACCTTTGACCTCCACACAGGTTTGGATGGAGAACAGGAAGGTTTGGGGTCAGAACTGAAACCTTTGACCTCCAGAGCTTCATGATGGTTTGTGTTTCTGACAGAAACTCTTTCTTCTGTCTGGTTCTGGAAAGTTCTGACAGGAAGCAGCAGTCAGCTGATCTGAACCACTTGGATGAGTCAACATTTTCACTTCTGTAAACATCAACAGTTTATTCTGTTAAAATCTTCAATAAAAACATTAATTTGTTTCCATTTTCTTCACAAATCAGTGAAACAGAAACTGATCAATAAGTAAGAATTGATCCTCAGTTGTTGATCAGTAATGAGATCAAATCTTTAAACAGCAGAGTGAGGAGAGTTTGCAGAGAAAGAAGAAGATCTTCTCTAAACATTCAGAGACAAACAGTCAAGTTAGTGAAGACAAAGTTCCAGAAACAAAGAAAGAAAGTAGATTTTCCTAAAGGTCTGAAGTCGTCTTTTCTTACCGTGTGAAGCAGCTGCAGCTCAGCTCAGATCAGAGATTCTGCTTCTTCCTCTTCTGCTTTGCTTTAAGAACTCATCACTTCCTCATGTTGTGTTGATTCTGCTGAGATTTCTGCATTGGACCAATCAGCTTCAGCCTTTGTCCTGAATGCTTCTGCAGGATTTGATAACATGACCTCTGACCCGGTGGCTCCTCTTCCTCACACTGAGCTGCTGTTTGTGAGGAAGACGCAGATTAGATGAAGCTTCATGTTGATCTAATCTCAGGTCCTTGTCTCGGTTATGGTTCCAAACAGGTTCTGGTTTCAAACTTTTCTCTTAACTGAAACAAAGTGGTTTCACAAAAACTCTGATCCAATCATTTAATCTGAATTGAAGGTGTAGATGATTTCCCAGAATGCTCTGGACTCCGAGGGTTTGATTAGGATTCATCTCTGATTTCTGAACACAGCAGATGTGATGGAAGGGGGCGGTGCTTCAGAGTGAATGACAGGTTGATGCAGACATCTTCTTGGAGGTAATCTGCCTCTCAGATGCTGCAGTATGTTTGTGGAGCTTCCTGCAGACTCTGAATCCATGATGACAGGATGAAGATGAGGGTGGTCTTAATCCTGATGCAGTGGGAGTTCTGCTCTGACAGGAAGTGAAGCAGATACCAAAGGAAGCTTCAGAACCAGCAGTTCTGGGAAGAAAGCAGAGGATTCTGGGTCTGAAGGTTCTGACCAATCAGAAAAAAGCAGATCAGAACCTGCAGAAAGTTAGAGAACAAACGTGGACGTTTTGAGGTGGAGCTTCATCTGTGATGAAGAGGAGGGTCCTCACAGTGGAGATGACAGAGCAACATTTCAGTGACAGGAAACACTGTTTGCTTTCCTTCAGCTGCAGATGCTGTTTCACACAGGGTTCCTGTTGGAACCTGCAACAAGTTGCTTCACAGTGGGCGTGGCCTCAAATCTTCCTGTCAACATGCATTCTGCTGGCTAAAACATAGAGGGAGCCGCTCAGAGGACAGCCCTGCTTCACTCCTCCCTCCCCCTAAAAGCTCTCTGGATTGAACATGCACGTGTGTGAGCGTGTGCATGAAGGTCTGTCATTCCAGCCACAGATCATCTGCAGACAGAATCAAAGAGCTTCATCTGAGCAGAACATCCTTCACTTTCAAAGCTTCTTCTTTAAGTTTTTTCTAAGGTCCAAGGTCGCTCCTCAACTCCCACATCTCCCTCAAATAGTCTTGTGTGTTTCTTTTAGCTCAGTGCGCCTCCTAGTGTTTGGTAGTGGAACAACTCTGCTGCAGCTTTGTTTTTTCTTCATGGTGGATCCAGATGTGCAAAAGAAACAGGAGACACTGACCCAGATGTTGTTGTTTTCTTCTGCAGTTTTGTTTTCCTTCCCTGGTTTCTTTCTGTGTGACATCAAGAATTTCTTCAACTGTCCACTAGGTGTCGCTGTTTCTCTGTTCTGATGTTTTCTTCAAAGTTCAAGAAGTTCTTCTGCTGTGAAGAAAAGTCTAAAGTTGAAGAAGAATGAAGAAGGAACTTGAAGGTTTCTTCCCTGTTTGTTCCTCACTGACTGAAGAACAAATGTGAGTCTTTTGGTCAAACGTCTCCAATGATGGTCTCTCTTTGGTCCAAAGGAGGAATTCTGGCCTGAAGGAGCTTTGAAGGTTGGAGTTCAAATGTGAAAAAGTCTGGAAAAGGAAAATGAATTTCCTGATGTTTCCTCACACACCATCAAAGGTCAAAAGAACAGACAAAGAACATGTTGGTGTTGCAGAAAGATCTCAGAGCTCTGAGGTCACTGATGACCTGATCTGATCAGCAGCTGTTTGGCCCGTACCATGATGACGCCTCCAGACCCTCAGGAAGCTGTGAGTGTAAAGTCTGCAGGTCACCATGACAACCCTTTTCTTCAGGATGAAGATCTGCAGAGTTGATGTGAGGATTTTTCTGGTTGTCGGACTCTCTGACAGCTGAGTTTGATCTGCTGTGAAGCTGAAGGTTGAAAACCGCCTTTGAGCAAACAAAGAGATGAGTTTGTGGACGAGTAGAGAGATTTTGATTCCTTTGACTGGAAAGTGTCATCAAGTTGAAATAATTCCAACATGGTTGTTGTAGTCAATGTGCTGCAGAGCTTCAGGCTAAAGTTGGACTAAATGAGGACAGAAACTGGACTGAAGCTCAGAGAAGAAGCTGCAGAGAAAAACACTTGAGGTTCCTGATCAGAACCTCCTCAAGAACGACCCCTTCTTTAATGTCTGCATTTAGGCTTTGGTTCTGGATCCAGACAAGATTGAGTGAGACTGATTTCTAGATCTGCAGACCTGAAAGAGAAAGAGAAGCTGAAGAAAAACTCCTGAAGCCTCTTTGCTGTCAGAATGAAACTTTAAAGAAGAATTTTCTTTCTTCATCATTAGCTCTGACTTTGGAAGTCTTAGCTCCTCCTCCTCACCATCACTGTGACTGTTGACGTCTTCCAACTCCTCCAGAAAGCTGTTTTCTGATGAAGGGCTAACATCTCCTCCCTGTTGCTGCTTTCAGTCCAAACTCACTCTGTTCATGTCAATTCACTCCAGAGAAAATCCTTTTTCTGGGAAGAATTTGCTCCAAGTTTTCCTCCAACTAAGAATCTGCAAACCCAGATGAGAACTCCCAGCAGGAAAAGAATTCATCTGCAGGAAACTAGAAAAAGGCCTTTTTGTGGGAGGAAACCATTCCAGATCTTTACAAACACCACAAATCCCAACTTTTCCTCCACTTAGCCTAAGTTTGGGTTCCAGGAAGTGGTGTGTGTTCAAGCTCCGCCCCCAGCAGAAGCCCCTCCTCCAACATGAGGCCACTGGGGAATTCTGAATGAACCTTTACCTGTCTCTGCCTTCTGGGTTTCAGCATCTGGGTCCTTCCCGTGTTTTAATCATGACAAGTTTCATCCTTTGAACCAGATGGATCTTAATCTAGAGTCAAAGATTCTAAGTAAATCATGGATTCACAGACATTTGATTGAATTTCTGTCTGGATCAGAAACCAACAGCAGACATTTCAAGCCGTCATCTGTTCCTAATGTTCATTCCCCGCCATCATAGAAAGCTTTTGGAATAGTCCCTAAAGCCAGCGATCGGGCCGCTTTGGAGCATGAACTCATCACTCGGTGTCACGGTGGCAGAGAGATGACAGATCCCAAATCTGAGGCTGAAATGATCACGTCCTACCAGCTACACTCTGGATTTGGGACCAAAAACCTTTGAAGATGTTGGAGCATTGTTGGAGAATAGACTGACTCCTCCCTAATGTGTTTCACATCCAGCTGCAGACAGACCACTACAGCTCACATTCCACTTCTGATCCAGCAGTTAGAACCAGAGCCTGCATTTGCAGCAGGTTCCAACCCACTGACCACTGATTCACACAGGGAGACGTCCTAAGGGGCGGAGTCAGCCACTGGAGAGACCAAAAAGGAGAAATGGGTGTCACTCTGGGCCTCTCTGTGTCTGGACCTTCAGAGGGACAGTGGTTTGGTCCAGAACACGGATGCTAAACTAGCTCTCTGGAAACTTGAACTTGTTGAATGGGAAACTTCCTGAAATCTTCTTCATCTGTTGACTTGTTCTTTCTTCATTTGAATGAGCTCAGTCCTCTCCCAAATCCAACTCCATCTATCTTCAGTGCTTTGGACTGAGTTGGACCAGAACTAGAACATTCTCCAGATGTTCTAGTACTTTTAGATCAGTGTCTTCCAATATTTGGAGCCCAGGTTCACTTCTTTCCCTGACAAAAATCCCAAAAGGCCTACCAGCCACCAAATAGTCAGAAACCAGAGAAACTTGGTGGTCTGCATTGATGAGAAACCAGTCCCTCCAGGATGACACATGGCTTTTTGGAATCATTTCACACACAAACAAATGTGTAGTTGTGGTTGTTTTTCTGAGAAAATGCCATCAAATGTGTGATAATGGTCAATGTAAATGTTTAGATAAAGGCTGTAGGGGATTCAGGGATTGTGGAGCGGTTGTTGTTTCCTTCTGGGTTAAAGTGCAGTTTTGTGTAACCTCCCAAAGAGGAGAAACACAAAAAAGCACAGAGACAGGTGGAAGCCATCATGATATTCCTTTCAAACAGGAAGTTCTTTGTCATTTCATGCACTAGTTTCATTTAGCTCTAGTTGTTGAACATTCTAGAAACTCCTAAAAACATTTTCTGTCCACTTTGAAACCATCTGGGGCTGACTTGGCCTTGCTCGCTGGGATACGGCCAACATCCAGAAATCTACCAACAGACATTTTTAGCTCTAGTTGTTGAACATTCTATGTTTGGAAGAGGCAGGCTCTTCTAAAAGAAACTAGCAGGAGCCCCAGCGCTGGTCTTTGCTTGGATTTGGTTTAGACTTGTTCAGAGTCAAATGCATGTTTTAAGGGGAGGAGGATTATTTTGTTGTTGGTGTTTTTGTTCCTATGATTACAATCCACTATATGTCCCGTGTTGAATTCTACTATTAAAATGTGGGAAACAAATGTTTATCAAATCCAAATCAATCCAAAAGCCTGGAGACTGGATGGCTGTGGTCCCCCCTTTGACCTGGACAGTGGTTGCCATGGCGACCTGCACACTCACCAAGCTGGAAGTTAGAAGAAGAAAAAGAGACCAAAATGATTGATAAAGCAGGTTTTCCAGGGAAATCCCACAAAGTGCTTTCCAGGCTAGAACTAAGAATACCCAGCATGCATTTGGAAAAACTCATTAGCTTCTAGTGGAAAATGATGAGTCATTGTAAAAGCATTCTATGAATGCTCAGAAAACTTCCTCTAAGGTTGTGGTTGTTTGGAGAAGTCCTCCTCTTCAAAGAAGTTCTCCTGACCATCTTCAAAGCCACTTTCTGCTTTTTCAAACGCTACTGTTCAACAAAAACTTGGTTTCTGCCACAAAACCAACCTTAGACACTGAAACAGAATGAATCCAATGCAGAAATGTGTTGACACCTTTAATTCAAAGATTCAATCAGTTTGAATCTCATGAAGAACATTTCAAAAATCCACATTTGGATCAGGCGTCTTCATCAGAGCACAACTCATGTTTCCAGGACTGTGACTCACCAATAGATCCTCATTTCCTTTACACAATCTGTTTCCATCATTTGGATTTTTCATAAAAACTTGAGTTAGAAAAGAATTGTTGCCCCAAAATGTCCAGTGTGAATAGTCTACAGTTTGTTGTGTTTGGTTGCTAGGTAACAGGGTCTTTAATGTCTATGATGTCATGGTGGCTTTCAGAGTTGAACTCCTGAATATGACGGTAAACATTTGGATTGAACCAAAATGGGATTGAAGCTCCTGCTAAATCCTGATCTCAATGCTGAAAAAACCTCCTCCTAGATTCTGGTTGTTTGGAGAAGTCCTCCTCTTCCCAGAATTCCTGAAAAAAGCCCTCACTTCTCCTGACCATCTTCAAAGCCACTTTCTGCTTTAGTTTAGTCCAAACTTGCTTTATGCTGACAACATTTACAGCTTGAATCCATCTGAAGAATCCAAGGAAACAAACCAATCTAAGTCTGCATTCATGCCACTTCAGAACCAACAAAGCATGTTTCCAGGACGCTGACTTACCAATAGAACTTGGGATTTCCTTTGCAGAATCCTTCTCCGTGTGTCTGTGTTGAGAAAGCGCTCTGGAATCCAGCTATGGTGTGCTAAACGTCAGGTCCAGAACGGAAGATGCCATCAATGAAGTCTGTCTGTCAGCAGCAATCCAACGCTGATGGGGTTTAGCTTGTGGAGGATTGGAATGTTCATTTGCTCTCAGGTTGGTTCTGTGCTGGAAGCCCCAACCCTCAGTTCAGTCAAGTTAGAAAGATGCTAACCAGCTGTTCCCTCTGTCACCATGGAAACACGGACCGCTTTAAAGTGGGACAGGATTTTCACGGAGCGGACTTCTAGACGTGGAGGATAAATACTCCAAGATGAATTCATCAGACATGAATCAAACAGTCTTTTCTCCATAGAACAGAATGAAATCCACTGTGTTTTAGCAGCGTCTGTAGCATCACAGAGACGGTGTTCCACCAAAAACTGGGACCTGTCACATGTTGTTTCCTGGTGACAGAGCTGCAGCTTTAATGTCAATGATATAGAAGAAGAAGAATCCAAAACATGTGACTGTTTTCATGTGATCACATGGAAGCAGAATTAGGAAATCTCTAGGAAATCTGTCCTTGTTTTGTCAGCATGTTTGAATTGGAGTTTACAGTTAGACGACAATAAAGACGAGTTCACACCAAGAAATTACTTGGAGGATATTTTCTTTAAACAAATCAGATAAAAATTTTAAAAAATAAACTCCTAAAGTATTTCTGTGTAAAATAGTGTTAATATATTGTAATAAATTCAATGTCGTCTCCTGTGTGGAGGTATTTCAGTTCATTATAAACTGACAGAAATGAGTAACGTTCACTGCAAACTGTGCAGAAGGCATGTTCTTTCTAAAACTGGAAATAGCACCAACCTTTTTTATCACCTGAAGCTGAGTCTCTATTTGATAATTCAATCAAAATAACATTTCATTTCCTCATTATAAAGCAACTTTATTGGAGTTTCATTTGTCATTGGTCTTTTTGAGACAAAACTCTAAAGAAATCAAAACAAAAGGCTTTTCCAACAGAATCAGAACGTTAGCACGTGACCTAAGTTTGTTCACTTTGTGCTAAATGTTGATTTATGTGACTGTTGTGTTAATAATATCAACAGTTCTCTGTCGCCCTCTGGTGGTTCATCAGAGAAGCCAAACTTCCACAGAAAGTGAATCAATAAACATGAGCTAATTCTAGATGCAGGTTTGAAAACACAGATGGAAAACAGCATCAATACAAATATTAGTCAATGTTTCCTTGAATGGAACAATTTCAGGATTTGTTGTCATAAAGTTGTGAAAAACTGTCTTGTAAAGTGTGTGGTGACGGTCCACTGTGGAAAATGACTGTTTGTGGAACATTGAGATGTGCTCAGTGATTTTGGTTTAGGACACTTTGGTTTCATTTCAAACGTTGGTTTCTCCTAAATCTACAAACTCTCTCCACAAACTGTCTCCTAACTCTCAGGGATTCCTGCTGCTGGCAAAACTCACGGCTCAAGGAACCACTTCATGAATCAGTCACGCTTTGAATGAACTTTATTGAACAACATGTCATGGTCTGGAAGAAGCCCCAGTTCCAGCTGACAGAAGTCTGGTTCTGATCCATCAGATCTCACTAGCAACAGAACCAAACCTTCACGTGTTGCAGCAACAGTTTCCATGTTTGGGAGGATCTTCTGAAGAACAGCTCAGTTCCAGATCACATCATGATGTTTGATGTTTTCTTCATTCCAGGAAATCATCTGTGTCTCCTTTGATCTGTGCTGAGTCAGCACTTTGACTTCTTTTCAACTTTAGATCCATCATTTACAATCAAGGATTCATTGATAAATATGATTTACTGACAGAAAATAAAGAGTAAATGTATTTCTCATCCAGCAGTGATGGTGGTGTTTGTGAGTCTCTCAGCACCAAGCAGTCCACTCTGCCCTTCCTCCAACTGAAACAAAGGGACCCCCCCCCCAAAGACTCACAGCTCCACCCCCCTGTAACACCTCCGGTTAGTCTCTCAGCTCCGGATCAGAACTTCAGGCACAGATTCTTGAGCCAAAATTCAGCCTCTGCATTTGAGCTCCTCCCAGGTGATGAACAGTCTGTCAGGGACTTTCTGAGGCTCCACCTGCTGAACAGCTGCTGCTTTTTCTAGACTGAATTTTAGAAACATTCTAAGGAACTGTCACTGCTCGTGTCCAGAATCCCTGTGGACTCTGACCAGGGTTCTGCCGGGTCCAGGTTCTCCTCAGCTGTCTTTGAGCCTGAGCAACAGAGGACTAAACGGGGCGTCACGCCTGAATCCTCCACCACCCACCAGAACAAAAACTCCATCCAGCAGCCCCCTACGGGCAGACTTACTCTCACGAGAGTTTCTTTTATTGTTATTTTAAGAATTTTTATACAATTCTTTCAGAGCTGTGTTTTACCTGCATTTCATTGTGTAATCCACCTATGTTTCCCCCCTCCCTCAGTGCTGAGGACTCAGGTGTCTGTCCTGAGTTCTAGGTGGAGGCTTTCCCCTGTTTGGAGTGACGTGTCCTTGAAGGGTTCACAAGTGTGTGTGGTCTGCATCACGTGAGTGGGGTGACATTTTATTTGTGTTTTCTGGGAGTCTCCACCTCCCTTAACTCTTCTGGTCCTCAGCAGACTGAATCTGTCTTTAAACGGGTCCATTTTTAACTGGTTTGAACGTTTTGTAATCAAATCATTATAACCTTGGAACCTCCGTCTCCTGCCTGTTTGTGTGCATCCACCAAAGAAAAATGAATTCCCTCTGGACCACATTAACGTTAGCTACTTCCACAAAGAAGAGTGACGTCGTTCATCGTTGAGTTGATCACTGCGGGTCACTTCTGGATCATTTCATGGTCACACAGGAGATCACAGATGTTCACATTTTATTGGAAATATGAACGGCCTTGCAAAAAAATTGAATTTTTTCAAAAATTCAGAATTGAGCATTAAGCCCTGCAGTGTGAACGTAGCCATGGATGCTAGGATGGAGTCACCAAACTTATTTTGTGAGGCCACATTAAGTCTTTTTCTCTAAAACTTTAAACTGCTTTTATCTTTCTTTGATTGTAAAGCCCTTTAATAAAATTTTATTAATTCATGATCATTTTAATAAAATAAATAACACTATTTATAAAAAATGAAAAAATAACTGGGATTTTTAAAGACCAAAAGTCAGAAAAAAATATTCTGATACATTAATAGAAAAAATAATAAATAGTGGACCCTCTGCTGTCATTTTCCTGCTGAGACTTTTAGACTCTGCTTGGAGAAAAAGAACAAAGTAAACATATGAGTTTTTATCTCATTTTTATTTTTATTGTGATGCATATATTTATAAATTATCCAACTTAAATGAATTACTTCAATTGGTAACAAGCAGTGTTGGTCAGATTACTCAGGAAAAGTAATCGGATTACTGATTACTGATTACTTCTTCGAAAAGTAATCTAATTACTACTCTAGTTACTTTTTTCAAAAGTAATCTGATTACTGATTACAAAGTACTTTAATACAGAAGCGTTTCACAATAAAAACTTTATTGTAAAGTGCAAAACTCGCAAAACAAACAAATTTAGCCTTTGGCTCTTTAACTTAAAACAATGTCGAGTTGTTTTCCAAATAAAAATACAGCATATTGTAAATAAATAAAATCAGCTCCCTTTATAATTTTAAGGCAATCTTATAAATTTAATTGTTTGTAGTTGTTCAATTTAAATCTCAAAACTTAAATGAGACCTATTGTGTGTTTTTTTCAACTCTTTAAACTAGAACATATGTAGATCAGCAGTTTACATTTTGTTCACTGTAACACCCCAAATTGATCTAAAACGGCTTAAAAACAAACGGCTCTGTTGACTTCCTGTTCAAAAGTGCAGAACTGTAAAGTTTTTCATTTTAAAATTTAACTGTAACAGACAGCAGTTTTTAAATTATTCCTTTATATTGTTGGAAAGTGGCTATGGGACAGTTTTGAACCATACCTGCTGCTTTACTATAAACTCAAGCTCCAGCTGAAGAACAAAACAAGATTACTCAAACATGCATGAATCAATTCAAATATAACCTTTAGTAAACTAATGATGAAGGAAGGCCATTATAACAAGGTAAAATCATTGAATCATTGACCTCTTTAACTGCCACTCGTTTTTTTTAACTGCTGAAGGTACTAACAAAACAAATCACAAAAAGTATAAAGGCTTGACACTACTGTTCACTTTTTTGAGGGAATTTTGGCGAAAAGCTTGAGGAGTCCACAGTAGAAAGTGGCAGCATTTTCTCCACAATGTATCCCGCAA
Source organism: Oryzias curvinotus (assembly GCA_023969325.1). Classification (NCBI taxonomy): domain Eukaryota; kingdom Metazoa; phylum Chordata; class Actinopteri; order Beloniformes; family Adrianichthyidae; genus Oryzias; species Oryzias curvinotus. The sequence continues at coordinate 60,388 of JALJSC010000303.1, read as the reverse complement.
CAAGTTGATTAAGCTCTTCTAACGTTACACGGGGCTCGCGGGAGAAATCCAGTTTTGGTTGCTTGGCTGGCAGACTCACCCTAGACTCTCTTGCTGTCGCTAATCTGACTTCTTTTTCAACAAGTTGCGTCGTCCTGTGTGTCCCTTTTAAATGCCTCAAAAGGTTTGATGTGGAGTTTTTCGCCGTCGAAAACGTCTTGCTCCCGCCACATAGTTGGCAACGGACCACAACATTCTTTCCACTCGTACCAACTAAAGTAAAACAATGTGCGTATTTCCAACTCGACAATGCGTATTTTTCTCCCAGCTCGATGATGCATGTTGAATTTGTTTTTGCTAAGTTAGCTGCTGCAGCTGCGCACCGGCGGTAGTCGCGTCTCAGGTGGATTACGTCACTCAGTCGCGACTTGCAAAAGCAACGTATTTTATTGACAAAAAAGTACAAATAACGTGTTATTCTGCTAAGACAATATCTTACAAAAGTAACGCGTAGTTACTCGTCCATGTAACTATAATTTGATTACTAGCTTTTTCAAAATAACGCGTTAGATTACTGCGTTACTGTAAAAGTAATCTGATTACAGTAACGCGTTACTTAGTAGCGCGTTACTGCCCAACACTGGTAACAAGTAATGTAGATTAATGTATTTAACCTAATGTCTTAAATCTCTCCAACTCAATATTTTATTACAACTCAAATTTACACATTTATCTAACTAAATGTCATATTACTCCAATTCAATTCAATGTTTTTCCATCTTAATTCATTGTACTTCTTGAACTCTCATATGTCTAAGTTTGAGCCTGCAGATATTTTTATAACAATAAAATGAAAGAATCAATTTATGGAATCATTTACTATTTCTCTATAGTTGACATATCACTTTCTGGCAGTAGATCTGCTAAATAAACTCATCCTCCTCTCCCTCATGGTGCAGAAAGAATCAAAAAGCAGAAAGAATGAAACATAACGGGACAGTTCAGCTGGAAGTTGAGAACGAGGCTTTGAAACCAGCAGCAGTTGGAGTCCATTCTGATGTTCCATTCAGGTTTCTGCTACAACAAGCCTTTATTTTGAAAGAGCCAGTGGGGCAGAAACAATAGAAGGAGGAGATTACCAACCCCCCCTGGAATGTTGCCCCCTGTGCAGTGGACTAGTGGGGGCAGGGACGGCTGAACCAATCACAGAAGACTGTTGCAGCTTTCCCTCCAAAAGTCCACCAATCAGATGTTGTTGTTTGGATTCTTTGTCTGGAAGTTTCCCATGTGGAAGCTTCCAGAGTCTTTTCTGTTTGGTCTGCAGGCTGAGCAGAACTGACTCCTGCAGGATCACAGGAACTTTCAGGAAAATCTCCAACCAGGAGAAAAGTGTTTGTGGGAGTTGGAGCTGAAGATCGGAGCAGGAACCATGTCTTCAGAACCTCAGGAAGGTTCTGTCAGAGAACAACGTTCTGCTGCTGAAGGAACCATCGTCCAGAACGAGGAGGAGCTCTGTCGTCAGCGCAGACTGCTGGATAGCAGCTGGAACCCGCAGCTGCAGCTCCACGTAGTTGGTACGTGACTAAACATTTAAATTCTTTTGGTTGCTATGGGATTACATCTGCCATAAAGTAAAAGAGCCTAAAGTCAACTGAGCGAGCATATTTAGGAACTGAGTGAGGAACCTTACAACCGTGCAGGCACAATTCTAACCAAGCGATCCGTATTTTACAACTGAACAGCTGTAATCCTAACTGAGCAGTGATCTTGCTCGGTCAGTTCTCTTTTGGGCCCTCACCTGGATTTACGCTCATTGTTAAGGGGGCGTTTTTGTCACCTGGGGGCGGGAACCTTTCTGGTTGATCTGATTGGCTAAAGTTTGCATGTCAAGCAGTGGGGTGGGACTTTCATTTTGGGGCTTTAATAGAAAAGGAACGGCGGCTGTAACGTGGATTAAAAGCATTAAAACGGTAACAAATGCAGTGAATTTCACATGAGAAAAACTTACAGCATAAAAAAACCTGCTGCACTTTGGAAAAAGTTTGACACAAAAAGCTGAAGTTTCTATCTGTGATAGTCAAAGAGCCACACCACACACTGACCTGCCAGACACACACACACACACACACACACAATTAAAGCCATTTTATTTCTCATACCCCCCCCCCTTTCCTTACAAAACAACAGCACAAAGAAAATAAGAAAATTTTTCCATGTAATGAAATATAATTGAGTTAGCCGAACTCAATTTTATCAAGAAAGGAAAGGCAAAAAAAATCCTGTAACACCAGTTTGTAGCCAGCCTCAAACTTAAACCCTCTGCATGTTACTCCCACTGACTAATCCAGTGAGCTAAGATGGCCTTTAAACAAATACAATCATTATTAACATAATTGATCAAGAGAGTTATTGAAGCAGGAAGTCTGAATCTGTGAAGATCTAACTTAACCGAACCACAGCTGCTCTATTCCAGTGTTCCTCCGCGTAGCTGATAGCTGCAGTTTAAACTATGCCTCATAATCGTGTCTCTTTGCATTTCCAGGGTTTCCAAATGAAGTTGTTCTGCATTTATGCTCATATCTGCTCCTTTGTACTATGCCGGGGGGTCTTCTTTCACGTCCTCTCCGCTCTCCATCATTCTCATGCTGTTCTCTCCTAGATCCTCTTTACTGAAGTCACACAACAACACATTAGAGCCGTTTATTAAATTTAAGTTTATTAAAGTTTATTATGGTGTTTTGTTCCAGAGAAGGCTTCAGACCGCAAACAGGACCGACCGGCTGCTCCATGCGACTTAACCATGTCTCTGAGCAGACTTATAGCTTTGTGTTTGCGAATGTGGCGGTCCAGGCACAAAAATAGGGACTTAACCAAATGGAGACGTGGTTACAAATTTAAAAGAAAGAACAAATAAAACACAGGATAAAACCACAAAGGGCCTCAAGCTCACCTGTGGACAGAGCTAGTTAATTAATAAAACAAAAACACCCCAATCACATGCATATACACACTGTGACAACAGAAGCAAAAAAAATTTTTTTTAAACACAAGTTAACCTCCACTTGAGTACCAGTCAGACACTGTTGCAGGTATCTAGGAAAGGGTAGACGTTCACAAGTCCCACAAGGCCTCTAAGTCACAGGAGCGTTGAGGTTTCCTAATAGGGTTTTGTCAAAAGTTTCTGGCGTCCTGGTGTGGCCACAGTAACAGTTGGGGGCAGGAAGTGCACGCATTGATCCGGAACTTACATGCACATTTCACTATAAGGGCGGGGCCAGGTGTTCACATTTAGTCTGATTGCATGGGGTAACATGGTGCACCTAAGAATTAAAGTTAGGTGCACCGGATCAAAGACTTAGTCTAGTGTCCTGGCCTGAGGGACCAGCACCACTGACTCTGACTCCCCTTAAAGAGATAGGCTATATTGCATTTTAATGCTTTTTTGGGGGGGGCAGACCAACAAGCAATATTAGCCAACATAAAAGAACTGCTGAAAGGCAAGCGCAGGACTTGACCATCACCGGCTTACCAGACGGACTCTGTTCATCACCTGGAAGGCGTGCTCAACTGCAGGGGCTGTCATTCAGCTCAATTCTGTGCCTGTGAATATTACCAGGAGCTGAAAACAGCATGTAATTGCTGTGAACAAACTACTGTAATCAGTTTACCACCGCTACATTATCTGTAAGGCTAACCGGAAGTGTGCAACAGGAAGTGGGGGGTTTCAAAGGCCAAATGCTGCCCATGACAAACTGTGGGCTTCTTTGCATTTTTAAAGCCCCCTATGAGGCCACTGCTGCAATTATCCTCCCCACTGCACCTTAGCCAATTTATCCTGCCACACTCTTTAACATTTTCCTCATTCGTCTCCTTCCATCTTTTCCATCATATTAGTACAACCTGCAAACACAATTCCATCTTAGTCCTTCATCACACTAATGTGCTGCACATCCATCTCTGTTTTTCTGTCTCACCTGTACAGCTCTACCTCTCCCTCCTTTGTCTCTAACCTGGCAGACAGGTCCTCTCCTTTGTTTCACCATTGTTACCTCCACCTTTATTTCGGGCTGCTTCTCCTTGCACTTATGTTGCCTCAGATGGCAAATTAAATCAATCAAATTTTAGGTTTATTGCTAATTGACAACAACGGGCATCTGTGGATAAAAAAAACCTTGTCTTCATCTCCAGAATGAAGAGACTTTTATTCATGCAAAACAGTTGTTTCCAGTATTTTCACTCTGACTGACAACTAATAAAACACTACTATGACCTAAAGAGCTATAAACCAGGGGTGTCCAAAGTTTTTTGGTGAGGGCCAAATATAGAAAAATGAGCAAAGGTCCGGGCCGCACACAAGAGGTGACATATTGACACATGATTACTGTGTATTTCTAACCCACCTATAATGTGAAGAACATTGCTCTCAGTGGAGCAGTGATGCTAATCTGTACCACATTAAACAAATGAAACATTCACTCAGACAATGAAACTAGAGCCCTGCGCGGGACTATTTTCTTCATCCCGCTCCCGCCCGCACCCGCTGAATTTCTGACCAATCCCGCCCGCTCCCGCAACGTATGCGTTACACTCCCGCCCGCTCCCGCAATATGTATGTCCACTCCCGCCCGCACCCGCAAAACTCATAGAATTTAGTCCCGCACAGTAATAGAGTTGCATTGATTTTGTATCGTCTCCCGTCCCGCAGGAAAAAAAACACGTATTTGTATTGATACTGTTACAGAGATTCATGTCCCTCCTCCAGCCTCATCTTTTCATGCATTCCTCTTTGTGTAATGTGCAACTTAATTATTAAATATATTTTCACAAATCCTGTTCGGTTAAAATTGTGCGTGTTTGCGCGCGCAGACAGACGGCCTGAAGCGCGCTGAACCAGCTGGTAAAGATGCAGGTCAAAGTCATTTGAATTTATGGAGAAAGAAAAACATTAATTGTTCAACAGAGCTGAAAATCTATGAATTAATTTTTTCCTGACGGAAAAATACTTTTTTTTTAGCTTCAGCCTTTTCCCGTTTTTGCTGTTTTGCGCCTCAGTGTGGCATCAGCACGCAGATCTGAACACCATGCGTGTCTCACGATGAACCTCGTTTGTGGTTCTTTTCTGCTTTATCCATTGACATCATATCCCTGCCAGGTAACCTGCTCCTTATCCCGCGCAGTGTTGCCAGATAGATTGACAGCTCTTTCATCCTTCTGCTGCGCTAGAGCGTCCCGACTAACGTGTTAACCTGCTATGACCGTATTTTGCGCTCTCTGTGTAGAATACTCTGGGAGCGCGGGGAAAAAACAACTCAGCTACAGAGGATGTGAACAGGTGAACAGGTAGAGAGGAAAAGCAGGTAAAGATGCGGGGGAGGGGCTTTGGCTTCAGACTCTGTCAGAGAGATGCAAACACGGGCGTCAGATTCAGACGCAGCTTTCACTGCAGGAGTTGAAGCAGAGACTCTCTCTGGGATAATATTATGAACTCAAACATGGAAACATGATTACCATGTAGAACTCTTCAAAATAATAAACCTGATCTCTCCACATTCTCAGTGTCTACCATGCATTGATGCACACATTGCTCCATGCAGCGAGCAGACCATAACTTTAGCTCGTAGCTCCGCCCATACGCGACCGCGGTGTCAGGCTTTAAAGAGCATAATTTCTAAGAGGCGGGGCGCACCCCCAACAACAGGTTAGATGACAGAGGCGATTGGGCGTCTCTACCTGGTGCGTTCACGGAGATTGTGTACATAAGACTCCAACAGCCGCACAGCCTAACGTAGTCCGCTAATATATATTCATGAGATATTCATGGCAGCACTGGTCCCGCTGAGTTTTTTTTTTGCCGCCCGCTCCCGCCCGCAGTACAATTCAAACCGCCCAATCCCGCGAGATTTGGGTTGGGTCCCGCGGGACCCGGCGGGACCCAATTCCAATGCAGCCCTCTAAATGAAACCTCATTCCAACCAGCAGTTCAGAACAGCTTTATGGAGCAGCTGAAGCAGCAGATCTTTACATACGTAGACATTAGTGTGGTTGACTGGCAGAGGGCACGATTCTGTAGATTAGAAAGAGTCGACTGTTTTCTCAGAAAAGTAGACCAAAAAAAGGGCTTATGGGTGACCAATGAGGACAATTTAAACATTAAACACACACAATTTAAAAAGCTTCATTCTACAATATAAAAAGCTTCATTCTACATTCTTCTCTGTGACAAAATATGCAGCTATGAACAAAAGAAATTCCAAAAACAAAACAAGTTCTTTTTTACATAAAGGGAATACTTTTTCACAGTTCAGAGTGCATTTTCTTCACCATTTAGGTTCACTCTAGACCAGGGGTCTGAAACTCAGTTTATCTGGGGGCCACTGAAGGCGGGGTCTAGCTGAGGGAGGGCCGCAACTTCAACACACGCACACAACTCGTGAGTGTCTGAGAGCCAGTAAATTTGTATGGAACATGTACTATTAACTATGCTCTATTAACTTTTTTGATGTACAAAATGTACTCATAAAACTCAAACAAAATACGTAAATAAAAAAAGTAAATAAATCAGTAATACATTTTTGTTCATTTAGTCTTCTATATTTCTAATTTAAATGTCCCTATCAACACAGTTCAGTTAACACTGTTGAATTATAACTATTAAACACTAAAGAAGACTTAAATTTTACAGTTCTGTAACCTCCATCAATGGTTCTTCTGAACACGGCCCTCTTGTCTTTTTACTGCTGGACACTTGGCAGCACTTCTTCCCAAACAGCTGAGACCCTCAATGTGGATGAAGATGATTGTCAGTAAATCTGGACTGTACTTGGACTTAGTGAAATTTAAGGTTGAGAAGTCAAAGATGATATGGTCCCAATTTTGAATTTGTGTTGAATGTTTTTTTTTTTTAAGTTTACCTTTTAAAACAAAAATTAGTAAAGGAGAAACAAAATTCAGTAATCATTTTTGGATTTTCTTTCTTATGACTTTTTGTACATTTAAACCCCATTCACTAGTTATTGTAGAGCAGCCGGTCAGCCACTCCTATATTTTCATGAAAAACGGATGGAAATTTATCTTGGTGACACCAAATAAGTGCAGCCAAGAGGCACAATAAGTGTGTTTGAGATCACCCAGGTGGACGAAACGCTGCACAGATCACCTGGTGAGTGACATATGTTTTTGTTTTTGCTCCAACATCACCTGTCAATCATCACAAAAATATCACCAGAAAGGGGCGGAGCAAGGCCCCAACCTGAGCAAACGCAGCTGGAAACTTAGTAGTGCACTGACTGCAAACTGCAAATGACTACAAAACAATGCACTATGGCAGTGGTCCCCAACCACCGGGCCGCGGACCGGTATCGGGCTGCGGGACACTTGGCACCGGGCCATGGAGCGGTACCGGGCCGCGGGAAATTTTGGCACCGAGACACAAAGGAAGAAAAAATAATTTCCATTTTATCCCCCGCGAAGGGGGTTAAAGGGCAGGGATGCCAGTATAGCTTAGTCAGTTTGTTAGTTATTCATGATCCTTTTGAGTTCATGTTTTACTTCAAAGCCCATGGAGACGACTGTTGTTGTGATTTTGGGCTATACAAATAAAATTGAATTGAATTGTTTTTTTTCCGACAAAAACGTTTTATTTTGAAAAGTGACCGGATTCTTTCTGTTACATCTGTCACACTTAACGCACGTCAAAGTCGCGACACCAAACATCAGGTGATAAATCCACTAAAATTAAACCCAAACAACCAAAATGAGCAAAAAACAAACTTCTTTAGAAAGTTTCCGTGACACGGGTAAAATTATTATTATTATTATTATTATTATTACTATTACTAAAGAGAAAATACCACCCCCGGTCCACGGTAAATGTCACTTGCGCTGCAGCGTTGCACCTCCGTGAAACCCAGGTTCAAATCCGAGCTGCTCCCTGTTTCGTTCTCTACCTCTGTGCTGGTCCCAAGCCCGGTTGCCTTGAGAGGGTTGCGTCAGGAAGGGCATCCGGCGTAAAACATTGCCAAGTTTACCATGCGACTTGTTCGCTGTGGCGACCCCTGATGGGAAAGCCGAAAGTGAAACAACAATAATTTAATCCAATAAAAACATGCAGCCACAACACGACAAAGCCCGAATGGTTAAAACCCAAATAACTAAGACCAATTGTTTAAAAAGGTAGTAAAAACAGTAAAAAACTTTAAAGAGGAACCTCATAAAAACGTTGTTAAATTAATCAAAAGAAATAGTCCATAAAACACCAGGGAGACAGGTCCTGCAGCCAGCCACAGTCTTGTCTCCTGCTGCCAGTGCAGCTTTATGGGTGGGGCCATCAGCTTACTGATTGCACACCCAGGTGTGTCCAATCTGGGACTCAGTCTTCATGGGGGTGAAACAACACAAAAAAATCAGAGAAGACTTCCTCCATCAAAACAAACCTCAACACAAAAGAATGCAAAAAATGACAGGAAAAGGTTTCACCACACAAACCAAACATGGCCATGCGAACAGCATCCTTGTAGGTGTCAGACGGAGACAGCTCATAGGAGCTTCCTTTACTTCCTAAGCCTGTGCCCTTTCCTCTTATGAAGCCTGTGGCCATTATTAGGAGAGACAGGCAGGCGGCAGCCGCTCGTGTAAAGGCCCGTTCACACCGGGACGAATTTCGCCGGCGAAAAAATTCGCCTCGTGACTAAACAAAGGGCACCAATGTGAGTGTGCACACCGACGCGAAAAAACGCCACGCGTCAAAGCATAAAAAAAAAAAACGCCTCGGGTTCGTTTTTTTTTTTTTGACGCCTCGCGTCGAAATCTATTCGACCAATGAGAATGGCGCTTTTGCACACGTGTCTGGAGCTTCTGAATTTACAGTAAAACACAACTTGGGGGCGCTCAAACGCAACACTGCATAGCTGAGCACACATACCAGCGAAGAAGACAGACGCCAAGTAGCGTCTACACTGCTGCAAAGAAACAATGACGGACATTCTAAAATATCCCCGAAAACGCTCATGATACATTCTCAGCTCTTGTACCAGTCGATAAAACTCACCATGTTCTTCTCTTCTCGTAACTATGGGATGTACCCAAAATCGGCGTCTTTTCCGGCGTCTTTCATCATTCAACAGAACAATAATTTCTTCATCATTTGAACTGGAGCTGGAGCTACTGGTGCTTGAAATATTCATGTTTTCTTTGTATGATTCTGACAAGCGCGTAAATACTGGCTCTCTTCTTCTGAGTGAAAAGCGACCACCTTGTGTACAGGAATATTTCTGTTTACATCAAGCGCCATCTAATGTCAGGGAATGAAATTGCATGTTGGCTCGGCTCATCGTCAGCGAAAATCGCCTGGGTGTGAACACAAAAGACGTGGCGAATAACGCCTGGCGAGTATTCGTCCCGGTGTGTACGGGCCTTGACGCTGCTAATAACATGAGGAAAATAGCAAAGGAAGCCTGGATGGACTGCGTGTGTTGACTCACCGCGATGGGAAAAAAACTGCTGTTGAGCTTGCAGGCTAGCTGCCATTTGCTTGAATTTCTGTGCTTTTTCGGCACCTGTGTACGAAGCGTAGCTGCTCTGATGCTTGGTCTCATAGTGCTGATGGACATTATTCTCTTTCATCACGCCAACATCTTCTGTGCAGATCAAACAGACACACTTTCCGTTGATTTCCTTAAAGAAATATTCATTTTCCCACCGTGTTTGAAATCTTCCACACTCACTTGCTATCTTGCGTTTCTTCTGTGCTGCCATTTCTGGTGACTCGTGGTAAATATTCTTCTTTGCTTAATTTTGTTTAGTGTAGAAACACCTTTCTGTGACCGACTCCATTTAGTGTTGAAACTGAGAAGTGCAACAGAGTTGAGCTCAAGCGCCATGTGCAGGACATGTTCAATTATATTTTCAAAATTTGCAGCGGGCCAATAAAAACAGACCCGCGGGCTGTAGTTCGGACACCCCTGCTATAAACACACAACTCAGCGTATTTGTCCTTTCAATGCAGAAAGTTTGCATTGGTTCAGTCTAATAGTGAATTAAAGAACTGGAACTGCAGTAAAGCAGTGGATGGTTTTGTGTGGGCAGATGAATGTATTCTCCACATTTAAGTATGCCCACCGATTGTGAACATTTCCAGCGTTGATGCTCATTTACCACCACTGGTCAGTGTCCCTCAGCATCTGTGTGGACTTCATGAGCAGGAATGATTTGGCTAGACTTCAGCGTTTCTTCCTTTTAAACTGCTGTTCAACAGATAGGAGGAATTGCTGGTTTCGAAGCTGCAGCTCTGATCCATGGACATTTATGAGGTGTCTCATTAGAGTCTTCATCACTGCTTCAAATTTCATCGCCTAGTTTAGGGGAAAAAAAGCAATTTAGAAAAGAGCAGCACTTTAATTTTTTCAATGTTTTTACACAGTTACAATCAAAAGGATCACAAGAATTCTGAAACTCTGCACAACATGATATAATCTTGTCCTCACTGTCCTCCGGTAGACTGGCAACCTGTCCAGGCCGTGCCCTGCTTCTGCCCAACAGTAGCTTGTAAATCATTGAGGATCCCCATGACCCTGAAAAGGATTCAGTGAGTTCAGAGAATGGAGGGGGGGGGAGTATTGAATTAAAAAAATTAAACTGAAGTACTTTTGAGGTGGTTTAGATTTTTCTTGGTGCATAACAATGCTAAAAGTTTTTTTTTTTTAAGTATAAAAGGATTCCTTCTTGTGTTCCTGCAGTCCTCCCCCAGTATTGGATGACTGAAGAGGATCTCTGCAACCAGCAGAACAACTTCAGAGTGGAACATGAGAAACAAGAACCTCCAGATTATAAAAAAGAGCAGGAGGATCAAGAACCTCCACATTATAAAAAAGAGCAGGAGGATCAAGAACCTCCACATTATAAAAAAGAGCAGGAGGATCAAGAACCTCCACAGATTAAAGAGGAACCAGGGGAACTCTGCATCAGTCAGGATGAAGATCATCTTGATCTGAAGCAGGAGACTGATACCTTGATGGAGATTCCTACTAATGAGGAAGATGAGAACAGTGAAGCAGATCTAAACAATCAGCAGAGCTTTAATGTAACTGATAGTCAGGATGAAGAAGGAAACCAACATGAAGAATCAACATCAACTACAGATGAAGAGACAGACCCACAGAACAGAGATCAGAGGAAGAGGAGGGACAGAAGTCATGTCCAAAGTGTGGACAGCTCTCACATGTCAGCAGGTCAGTGTGACTCTGATCTTCATCTCCACACTATCGGTATGTTCACTTCAACAACGGTTCTATCTTGAGCTTCAAGCTCTCCAAACATGCAGTCCATCAACAGCGTGTCCGGGAAGAGTCTCTTCTGTCCCTTCCAGTTGAAAAGACAGAAGACATTGTTGGTCAGTGCAGCCCACAACATTCTTCAAATCAGATGATCTTAGTTAGTCCCTCCAGCTAACGACAAACAGGAAACCTTAACAGATCAAAGAGAAAATTGTTAGCAGATAAAAAAGTCCAATCTGTTTAGTCGTCTGTGGTTCTAAGTTTGTAGTTCAGTTCTTTTCAGCAGATTTCTCTGTCAAACCCAAAATCCCATCAAAACCTCTTTGATGTCTCCATGTCTCCAATTCCAGACATTCAGACAGATTCTATTTCCAAAACTCCATTTCAAGCTAAAACCCAAAGACAGGGTCCTGCTCATGGATCTGCAGACAGAAAAGATTCCAACCTGAACACATCAGTGAAAAACTGCTTAGTGTCAGAATTGTTCTCCATCTTTTCTGGACTGATTCTTCCTCCAGTGCAGCTTCATCTTCATCAAACTGCTCCTCATTGGTGGGTGGAAACACAACAGGGAGGTTTTTCTGTGTCCAGTTCAGCTCCATGAATGTTCAGGCTGTTTAATGTCAGTGATTTCAGTTTAGAAAAACTGCATCTCTGCTGAGATTTGCTTCACTTCCAGAAGAACCTCAGCAGCATCAGCATCATTTTGTTGATGGTTTGTCTGTGGAATGACATTTCATACTCATAGCTTCAGTGGAGATCAAGAGTCTGGAACCTTTAACACTAAAAGAACCATTTGATCCAGTTTCTTCCAGACCAAAACCCAACAAGAGCCACAAAGTTCCACTTCACTGTTTAGCAAAATACTTTATATTTCTGTTTTCTGGCTATTAATACAGTTATTTATAAAATATAGCTTTTAAAATGTAAAAAAAATGGAATTATGACAGTGTTATGCGTTATGTTAAAGACTGAGTGGCCTTTCTGCTTCAAAGCTTACACACCTCGTAGCTAGCGCTCCAAGCTTTGCCCCGACACACACTTTTACCGGGAGACCCGCTTCTTCTAAAATCCGGTTGCTTGTTCACATAGAGCTGCGTGACGGATCGCAGTCCTAAGTCTCCCACACGTAACAAAGCATCCTTACTTCCCCTAAAATGCAAAACTGTAAGTCCGTCTGCTCTGCTAGAGACTTGGTCGCTCGCTCCACCGGTCTAATCAAACGCAGGACCGGGGCACTTCTTTTCTATTTTGTTTATTTTATTGTTTTTTTTAAAGTCACTTGCCTCAGTTTAGACTGGATCATTGCGGATGAGTCATTATTTGGGAAATAAAATAAATAAAGTAATAAAGTAAAATAACGAATAGCAATTATATAAGAACGAAAAATTACAAATAGCCCCCCACCCCCACCCCGACGAAATCATCGTCCATCCCGATGGTTGACTGCAAACATCGTCAACTACCAATTTAGGGGACATCGCCCAACCCTAGTCGAACTGGAATAATAATATTCAGGACGTGCTGAGGTAACTTGTCTTTTATGAACATACTCGTTAGGAGTTAGCAGTAACTGTACATCTGAGGTCTACATGCTACGTATCCCATCATGCATCACTCATGTCCCATAATGCATATCGATCAATCAACGTGTCCCTTAACTGTGGTGCATTCAAATACAACAGGATAAATGTACAGTCAGGTTCATAAATATTGGGACAGCGACTCATTGTCAGCATTTTTTTGATTTGATTTGAAATGAAACAAACAAGATGTCGGGCTGCATGGTGGGGCAGTGGTTAGCGCTCTTGCCTCACAGCAAGAAGGCCTCTGGTTCAAGTCCCGGCTGGGGGACGTGAAAAATTACATCAACGGGGGACCTTTCTGTGTGGAGTTTGCATGTTCTCCCCAAGTATGCGTGGGTAGTCTCCGGGGTCTCTGGCTTCCTCCCACCATCCAAAAACATGCTTCATAGGTTCATTGGAAACTCTAAATTGACCATAGGTGTGAGTGTGAGTGTGAGAGTGAATGGGTGTGTGATTGAGGACATTCTACCAGTCTAGGTTGTCCCCTGCCTTCGCCCACAAGTGGCAGGGATAGGCTCCAGCAGCCCCGTGACCCCGAAAGGGAAAAACGGTCAAGAAAATGAATGAATGAAAAAAAAACAAACAAGATGTGTTCCTCCAAGGCTAATGTTTTTAACATGTATTAGCCTAATGCTAACCCTTCTTGCAGCCAAGACAGAAGCACTGGCCGCACGGATTTAAAAGATTATGATCGAGCGGGTCATTGATAATAATCATAACTAATAAAAGCACATTTAGAAGATCGTCTCCTGCAGCTTCCTGATTTTGCTGTTCCAGGACAGCTACAGCCCCATGAACGGCTCTAGCAGATTTCACCGTGCTAAACGTTGGCGTTTGCCGGTTGAACACACACTGACATCATCGCCCCGCCTCCCTCCTGTAAATGCTAACTGAAATTGGGTTTTGCAACACTGTTCGCAGGGTGGATGTGAAAACGAAAATGCAATCCCCTCTTTGCATTTGTGTTTTAATTATGACACAGAAGAAGTGATTTTTAAGTAGAAAATGAAAAAGCATTTCTCTTAATTCATTATAATTTTCAAGTTAGACATTTCTAACTGAATTTTGCTACACATTTACAAGAGAAATTTTTGAAAATATAATGTCAAATACCATTTTCATTATCATTTTAATTAAGTGACAAAATGAGTGGTGTAGAAGAAGAACAAGAAGAAGCGGTTTAGTGGATTGCTTTTTCTTGTTAATTTTGAGTCAACAAATGCAGCTTAATTTTGAAAATAAAAAGCATTTCAGGTATTTATTTTTTTAAATTATGGTAAACAAATGCTTCCATAGAGAATATTGCCCGAAACACTTCAGAACTTATCCTTCTGCTTTTGCCAGCAGTAACATCATCATCTGCAGGATCTGGCAGGTCTTGCAGTAAGAGTGGGTGCTTGAAACATTTCTGTTATCTCCCTAACTGAGTTAATGAAAAAATGGTTAAATTGGTTAGTTAGAACTTTTGGATTGATTTCCATTACATTGTTAATTGTGAGCTCAATATTTTTGTTTGAGTCATTCACTTCTTTGCCAATTAATTTATTAAGATTTTGCCAGATCTTTTTGCTGTTTCCCTTTGCTTCAACAATAAAATCCATGAAGAATTTTGCTTTAGCCTTTTGCAAACTTTGGGATACTTTATTTCTTAAAATTGGAATTTGTAGCTATCTGTAGTGAGGCCAGTTTTTAATTATTTTTTAAGTTGTTCATCTCGATCCTTCATTATTTTTCTACATTCATCATTTAACCATGGTAACGAGTTCCGCTTTCTCTTATGTTGTTTTACTGTTCTGGTGAAATCTGATAAAATTTCATTTATTTTTGCGAAAAACAAATTGCTAGAAGTTTCAATGTCCATGCTTTGTGTTGTTTCACTCCAGTCCGTCCTTTGCAAAGTTGCCTCCAGATTTTGCATTTGAGTTTTTGGGATTGTACTGTAAGAAACTCTGGGTCTATGTGACTCATGAAAACGTTTTTTTGTGAGCTTCCTTGAGAAAAAAATAGCATTATGATCCGATAACCCAGTCATATAGTTAAAAGTCTTAGTGATTCTTTCATACGGTGACCCAGAAGGGTCACAACACAACACATTAACTTAACACACAACACATTAACTCACAACACAATACATTAACTCACAACACAACACAATAACTCACAACACAACACATTAACTCACAACACAATACATTAACTCACAACACAACACAATAACGCACAACACAACACAATAACTCACAACACAACACATTAACTCATGGCCCAGAAGGGTCACAACACATTAACTTACCTCACAACACTTTAACTCACAACGGAAGTAAAGCAGCAATGAAAGTGCTTTTATTCTGAAATTTCCACTAGGCTGAGCGGCTAACCACCTAACAGAAAGTAACGTTACAGTGAGCTGTGGAGGGAGCATGATTTTTCTACAAGAGAAGATAGCAGCAGTGTTGATTGGGCGGTTTTGGTTCTAAATTTGCAGGTAAAAATGGCTTTGGCCGGGTTTGCATAATTTGGGCTGTTTTAGGGTCAGTTCGGCGGGTTTTTTCCCTCATGAATATATAATAGCGGACTACGTTAGGCCGTGTGGCTGTTGAACTTCTATGTACTGAAGCTCAGTGAACGCACCAGGCAGAGACGCTTGACGGGGTCTGTCATCTAACCTGTTGTTGGGGGGATGTGACCTGGGCTTGTCAAAAACATATCCAGTCTCTTCAAATCTTTTTCTTATTTGTACTTGACGCTGAGACACATTGAAAATGTCAGTCACCTCAGCAGTGGATCTGGTCTTCAGCCTCTTGATAATCAACTCTTTGATTTCAGGGGGAATCTTAGGCATGTTGTCAGAGGTCAAGTTGCAGTTGATGTGAAGGCCTGGTGTGCTGGGGTTCTTTTTATACACACCCACTAATTGATTGATCAGTAATTGATCACAGGTGAGGCTGTAATCTAGGATTGGGTGCATCATATGACAAGGGGACAAAACTTTTGTCTTGCCAAAATGTGACCTTTCTGTATTCATTAAATGATCAATCTTTCTTCAGTGAAGCAATTTTGAGTATATTGAACATAATTTGGGGGGGTTTTAGCTTTCATATGAGACATTTCTAAAACCAATGGATTCATTAAAAGTGAGGTTATATGCTTTTGTTTCTACAAAATGGAGAAGCCACAAGACTTTTGTCAGGGACAGTAAAAGATCAGTGGTAACCACCCTCCTTGTATAATGTGCGTATGTGTGTTTATAGTGTGTTGGTGTGTAGTTAACATTGGTGGATAATAAAAAAAACCTAAGAGTCATTTTAATCTGGTGTTTAGCCTTAGAGGTTATTTCCTTTTTTAATTTAATTTTTAAATTGTGCTATCATTATTAAGTACAAAGGGGTCTCTTCTTGTGTTTCTCCAGTCCTTCCCCAGCATTATGTGACTCAAGAGCATGGTCTGTGCAACCAGCAGAGGAATTTCAGAGTGGAACAGGAGGAACCAGAACTTTCACAGATGAAAGAGGAACAAGGGGAACTCTGCATCAGTCAAGATGAAGAGCATCTTGATCTGAAGCAGGAGACTGATACCTTGATGGAGATTCCTACTTATGAGGAAGATGAGACCAGTGAAGCAGATCTAAACAATCAGCAGAGCTTTAATGTAACTGATAGTCAGGATGAAGAAGGAAACCAACATGAAGAATCAACATCAACTACAGATGAAGAGACAGAATCAACATCAACTACAGATGAAGAGACAGACCCACAGAACAGAGATCAGAGGAAGAGGAGGGACAGAAGTCATGTCCAAAGTGTGGACAGCTCTCACATGTCAGAAGGTCAGTGTGACTCGGGTGTTAGGAAAAAACCAAAGGATGATTTAGTAAAGAAACACAAAGAATCTTCTAAACAGAAAAAGATTTCCTCTTTCAAGTCTTGTGAAAGCTCAAAAATAGCTACCAAACTTTTTCATGGAAGATTTCATACAGGAAAGAAGCGATTTTCTTGTAAAGAATGTAATAAAAGTTTTAGTCACTTATGTGATCTCAAGAAACACATGAGAACTCACACAGGAGAAAAGCCTTTTTCATGTAAAGAATGTGATAAAAGTTTTACTCAAAAATCTCATCTCAAAATACACATGAGAACTCACACAGGAGAAAAGCCTTTTTCTTGTATATATTGTCATAAATGCTTTAGTGATTCATCTCATCTCAAAACACACACGAGAACTCACACAGGAGAAAAACCTTTTTCTTGTAAAGAATGTGATAAAAGTTTTAATAATTCATCTAGTCTCAAAAAACACATGAGAACTCACACAGGAGAAAAGCCTTTTTCTTGTAAAGAATGTGATAAAAGTTTTAATCAAATATCTAGTCTCAAAACACACATGAGAACTCACACAGGAGAAAAGCCTTTTTCTTGTAAAGAATGTGATAAAAGTTTTAATAATTCATCTAATCTCAAAGCACACACGAGAACTCACACAGGAGAAAAGCCTTTTTCTTGTATATATTGTCATAAATGCTTTAGTGATTCATCTCATCTCAAAACACACACGAGAACTCACACAGGAGAAAAGCCTTTTTCTTGTAAAGAATGTAAGAAAAGTTTTAATAATTCATCTAGTCTCAAAATACACATGAGAACTCACACAGGAGAAAAGCCTTTTTCTTGTGAATATTGTGACAAAAGTTTTAATAAAATATTTAGTCTTAAAATACACAAGAGAACTCATACAGGAGAAAAATCCTTTTTCTTGTGAAGAATGTGACAAAAGTTTTAATAGTACATCTAATCTACACATGAGAACTCACACAAGTGGAAAAACATTTTAAAACAGTTTAATCAAGCATTTATTAAAAACTTTAAAAAAACTAATGGAAACTTAGAGCAGAGAACTTAAACAACACAGGGTTTTCATCAGTAGAGGGAAAGATTTGAAAAAAGTACACATTTCCTTCCATAAAAACAGAAACTAGTATTCTATTCAAAATTGTGATTTTTAGTCTGAAATATTTTAAGCCTTGGTTTTATGTTGCCATTTAGGTATTGGATATAATCCCAAAGTACTTAACAGTCAGTCCCATCCAAACACTGACGGCAGCTGTGCTGTCTCACACTGGCACCAACCTATAACCACCAGGATCAACGTGGGGTTCAGTTTTGTCCAATGACACTTTGTCACATGGACGGGCAGAGTAGTAGTAGTAGTTGAACCTGTGATCTTCTGAACAACTATTCTACCTGTACACCACAGCTCATGACTTTACTTTTTGAATTTCAGAAAATGTGAATATTTTAATTTACATTTGTAATCTTTAAAACTCTTGGGATCAAACCCTAATGTGCTCATTTACTCCAAAGCAGCCTGAGCTTTCCTTACATGAACACAGAGCCACCGACTGTTGGCCTCCATAACAAATAGATGCAGTCATTCAGTTAAAAGGAGACACAAGTTAGTATTGAACGAATATCAATGAACAGTTTTCTAAAGTCTTACATGAGCTGAAAACATCCTTTTTAATGGGTTTGATGTGATATTCTATTTTTTTACAACAGTCTTTTTATTGTATATTCTTTGAATAAAAATGATCAAAACCAGAGAGAAAAAAATCCAATATATTTAAATCTGTTTATAGATACTAGACAAAATGAGTTTTGCTACTTTCATGGACAAAAATGTTGAAAACTTGTACAAAATGAATTCTTTGAGTTGTACCAGTTAATAAAAAATTGTTGTTTTGTATTATTAGAGTCAAATCTTGAACTGATTGAATGTGGTTGTAGTTTATGCTGAGATGCTTAGTATATTGTTTGTGTGTTACCATGACAACACTGGAAGAATTTTGTAAATGACTTTTATTCTAACAGTTTTTGTGTGATCAGTGAAAATTTGATTTTTTTTTAAAGTAGTAACTGCAGTTTATATTTTGTTAGACCTAGTTTAGTGAAGAAAATTTTTTCCCAAAAATGTATGAAGGAGGCTGATAAAGAACCAGACTGGTGTTTGTGTCTGGTGTTCTTGTGATTCGTGTTTTCTAGTAGACATTAACTGTTCCTCTGTTCTTTTTGGTTCTCAGTGTTCTGTCCCAATCTTATCTGTGAAAAATAAAGTGGACGTGTATATCAGTCAGAAGTGTGGAGTCTTTCCCACAGTGTGGGTTTCTGCTGTTTGTTGCTTCTCTGTAGGTTCCAAAACTGGACTCTGCTCCAAAAAGCAGAGTATGTGACGTACCCGGGTGAGCAAGTAATCAATTGACTGTATTAAAACAACAAAAATAACAAAACAACAAGTTGAGACAGTGGAGAATGGAGTGTCCAGAAATCCACAAAGATATTTTTCATTCTTTGGTTTTCAAGGTTCCTTATTTTTTTGGTTATGGTGTCTTTGTCAAAATTCCTTTTTCCTTTGTTAAATAAGTGCTCAGTGACGGTTCGTGGATAGCTCACCATGCACCATTGTTGAATGAGACAGATCAAAAGTGGATCCAATCAGGGATAGAAGTAGGGGTGGAAAAAAAATCTGACCTAAACAAGGTCAAAACAAATGTTAGATTAGACAACGCATACTATTTGTAACCTATTATTTACAACATTTATCATTTACATTAAGTACAGTAGTCAACTGTATGTCATAATTTTAAGAAAAAAAATCAAATAAGATCCTACAAGAATGGCAGGAACCTGTTTTCCAATTTCAGGCCTATAAATCAATGGGTTTCAACAATGTTTCCAACATAAAGCACACTTTTAATTAGTTAGTATCTAATCTAAGGAGAAAAATGAAATAAAATGAATGAATTAGTTCAAAACTAAAATGGCCGACCATGCACAAGTGCAATAAAAAAAACAAGTTGAAAAGTCCAAAACAGACAAAAACTGCTAACAATCATTAAATGAAATGTTTCAATTCCAACAGAAAAAAGTATGATCATAAATTTGTATGGTGGTAGGTGGTAGGCAGGCGCCTGATTTTGGCAGTGGAGCCGCCACCAGTGTGTGAATGTGTGTGACTGGGTGAATGGGTCTGTGACCGTAAAGCCCTTTGTCCTTGTAGGTAGAAAAGCGTTGTACAAGTATACTCCATTTACGCCATTTTGTATGTAGACACACTAGCATGGCATTCCTGTGAGGCAGTGAAACTTGGCAAGACTGTTTTGCAGCTATATGTGTGTGACTGGATTGTATAAACTCCCAGAAGAGCAGTTTGTTCAAAGGTCTGGTTGATCCAGTGAGATGTGACACCAAAGTTTGGTTTAGAGCTTAAATAAACAGCTATCAGAAATGCAGCCAGCCATAGCAGATCAGCAACAGCCAGAGCTTGGATTACAGGAAGTGGCTATGTGACCCAGATGTTAATGAAGGGAACTGGCCCCACCACAATAAGAGCACCTAGGTGTTCCAAGTCTGCTGATGTAACTGATCCGTTTACACTTCTAAAAAGGCACATTGATTATAGGTCCAATACTTTTTGACTTGTATATGTTGTCTCTTGGGGATGTCATGAGCCATGCTGATGATACACAGCTTTACATCGCCGTGTCTCCTGATGACCATGAACTTGTTAACACTCTTTTAAACTCTATTGTAGATATAAAGTCATGGATGGCAGAAAACTTCCTACAGCTCAACCAGGACAAAACTGAAGTTTTAATCATCGGTTCCGAAGACATGAGAAAGATGATTTTACCACATATTCAGAATTTTAAACCTTCTCAATGTGTGAGAAACCTGGGCGTACTTTTTGTCTCTGAGCTAAATTTTATCCCACACATTAAAAATGTCTTTAACCCTTGTGCTATTTTAGATGACCCCACCCTTACTTTGACATGTTCTCCTACCATGACAAAGGTGGATAAAGGTGGAAAGATTTCATGTAATCCATGGACACCAGTGAAGATCACGAATCATTGAAGAAAAAAGGTTCAGAGCTCTGTCTAGTGGGTCTAGATGACCCAACTCCCAATGTTAAAGTGCCTTGGATAGCACAAGGGTTACGACAGGATTTTATCATCTTAAAAACATTGCCAGAGTCCGCCCGTTCCTCTCTCTTGCCAGCACAGAGGTGCTAATGCATGCTTTTATTTTTAGTCATTTAGATTATTGTAATGCCCTGCTCTCTGGTTTACCCAAAAAGTCTATTTCAAATCTACAACTATTGCAGAACTCAGCGGCACGAGTTCTGACGAGGACCAGAGAACACATGACATCGGTTTTAAAATCGCTGCATTGGCTCCCTGTGCGTTTCAGGATTGATTTTAAAATTCTTTTCATGGTTTATAAATGTTTTTATGGTGATATTATTTTAAAGTATGAGACCTCGCGGACCCTGAGGTCCTCTGGTGCTGGTCTCTTAGTTGTTCCTAAAGTGAGGACCAAAACTTATGGTGAGGCTTCGTTCTGCCATTATGGTCCTCGTCTGTGGAACAGCCTGCTGGAAAACCTCAGAGCTGCAGAGACTGTAGAGGTTTTTCAGGAAGAGGCTCAAGACTCACCTTTTTAATTTAGCTTTTAGTTGATTTTAACTGCTAATTTATTCTATTAGTTATGGTATAGGCTATTTTATGTATTTAATTTCATTTTGTGCATCTTATTCTCAATTTCTTTGTTTTTATATGCATCTTATGTCTTTAATTATAGTATGTTATCATGATTTTAGCCCCGGTGTTTCTTGTGGGGATCTTTTCTGCCGGGGCTTGCCGCTGTGGCTGCCAGATCTTCTCTGGGTCCTTCAGGGTCCTTCGACCAATGATGACGTCACACTATTTGATTGGCTGTAAGTTTGCACGATTACGTGTACGATAGTGATTGGTCAATTTATTAGTCCAGACAAATCACGCTCTCACAGTTACGGTGAACGATAACACTATAACTATCCGTTTGCTGTATGTCACCTTTGTTCTGAATCAATAATAAAAAAAAAACTATAACTTTCCGTTATTCATGAGAAACAGGAATTCCATAGTGTGGAATTCGATTAATGCTTAGGACTGTAGTTACCGATATGACAATGTTTTTTTTTCTGAGATTAAAAAAAGGAAATTTGGGAGACTTAAAACAGACTGCATACCATAAATAAATATTGTTTTTATACACTGTACAGTCATACATTTGCTCAAATTGAAAAAATAAGTTTATATTGCCAATGGTTCTCCCTTTAAAACATAAACAGAGCATATTTGTTGTGTTTATGTTTTAAAGTACAGTTTGCATTTGGTGTAACAACTAATAATATCAGACCTAACAAACAATTATGTCAGACACCTTAAAATTAAAAATGGCATTATTAGTTTGAGTGAGAAGAACTTTACAAAAGGAAACGGAAAATTGGTAAGTAGTTTGTTCAACTGGTGTTATCGTAGGGTGATGTCATCATTGGTAGAAGGACCCCGAGAGGATCTGGGGTAGTTGCCTTTGCTGGGAGAGCTGGAGTTTAACTTTGCAGCTTCCCTGCTGTGAGGTGGACCCAGACTGTCCCAGTCTGGGTTGGCACTGTGGCGATGCTCCCATTGCCAAGCTGGCTCCTGGTATGAAGAGATTCCCAAATACTGTTTCCTCACAGCAGAGCCAAGCCTTACCTGTTTCTTTCTTTCTTTCTTTCTTTCTTTCTTTCTTTCTTTTTTATTTATTTAGTTATTTATTTATTTATTTATTTTTACAGTTATGTAGTCATTATTCATTGTACGTGGGGGTCATGGGTCGTATGTTTTAACGGAGGGGAGTGGGAAGGGTGAAGGGTGGGGTTTTTATTGTAGTATTTTGTTTTTTTTGTTTTAAATGTTGAAGTGCTTCGAGCTGCGCAATACATGTAAAACGCTTTTTCTGAAATATATTTGATTTGATTAGCCTCATCTTTTTAAAACTGGACAGATTTTTCTTCAACATTTAAAACATAAAACAGGAAATGAAAATAAATAGTGGCGGTTTTAGGCACAGGTAATACTGGCAATTGTCCAGTGCCAAATGTAACGTGGGGGCGGCGGTGACAGCTGAAACCTTTGAATCCCCGTCCCTACAGATGCTCGTGTCTGTGTCACACGCGGCTGCGCGAGGGAGAACGAAAGGGGAGGGGTGGTGTGGGCTCTGTCTGCCAGGTGGGGGCACGCGGAGGAGATCTGCCTGTTGATCAACACCAGGATCACCGTTGCCTTTAGATTCCTCAGCTCATGCTAATAATGTCATTGTTTATGAACTATTGTAGACATTTTGATGATGTACTTATTTTCCATCTAGAGATAGACAGAGATAGAGTGAACCTAAAAGGTGATGAAAATGCATTCTGAACTGTGAAAAAGTATTCCCTTTATGTAAAAAAGAACTTGTTTTGTTCATAGCTGCATATTTTGTCACAGAGTGTAATTGTAAAATAATGCTTTTTAAATTGTGTGTGTTTAATGTTAAATTGTCCTCGTTGGTCACCCATAAGCCATTTTTTTGGTCTACTTTTCTGAGAAAACAGTCGACTCTTTATAAACTACAGAATCGTGTCCTCTGCCAGTCAACCACACTAACGTCTACGTATGTAAAGATCTGCTGCTTCAGCTGCTCCATAAAGCCGTTCTGAACTGCTGGTTGGAATGAAGTTTCATTGTCTGAGTGAATGTTTCATTTGTTTAATGTGGTACAGATCAGCATCACTGCTCCACTGAGAGCAATGTTCTTGACATTATAGGGGAGTTACAAATACACAGTAATCATGTGTCAATATGTCACCTCTTGTGTGCGGCCCGGACCTTTGCTCATTTTTCTGTATTTGGCCCTCACCAAAAACACTTTGGACACCCCTGCACTATTTGAACCAGACCTGGAACTAGAAGAGACTCAATGAGAACAGAAACACAAGAAAGGATCCAAACCAAACTCTTCTTCTGTCTGACTTCAACCATGAAGGGACTTGAACCCTCAACCTTCTGATCCATGAGGCCACATGGTCTGAGAGAACATCCAGGTCCAGCTGCAGGTGGAGGACAGCATCATCCAGCCGTCACAGACTGGGGGCGGAGCCTGGAGATGACTGTGAAGGTCAGAGGGCGGAGCTTCATCAGGATGAAGGTGCTGCTTGGATTCTGCTTTGATGTCCGTCTGTTCTCAGTCCCTTCATGGCTGCTGCTCAGAGCTGTTTCTGGATGTTTCTGGAGAATTCATGTCTTTACTGATCCAAATGTGGGATTTCTGTTTTTCTTTGGACTTTTCTTGATTTCAGGCTTTTAGCTTTTGGAACTTTCTTTGTTTCTATGCTTTAACTTCCAAACGGGTTTATCTAAGACAATCTGATTGTTTTTCATTTGACTTTCTAGGAACTTTCTGTTTCATCTTTGAGTATTTGGACTTTTGAAAGACTTTTAGCTGCAGTTTCATCCTTTGAACCGGATGCTGCAGACGAAAAAATGGCGCCCTAACATCATTAGCAGGAACCGGAAATTCAAGTCCTGTTCCTCCTTCTTCATTTTGTTCGAAAAATACTCTTTTCTGGTCAATAAAGACTAGTCACACAAAGCTATTTCTAATGAAAACCACCCGTTTCTCTTTTATTTGCCAATAAAGTAAAAAAAAAAAAAAAAAAAAAAAAGGGGTGATTTATGCCGCCATCGACATCATTATGTGAGCTACAGACCAATGAGTTATATCACTAGAGGAGACATCACGTGGTTCCTCATGGGAGAAGAGCACCGCCATGTTGGTGAGGTCAAGTCACTGCTGCAGTGAATGCATGTGAACACATTTTTGCATAATACCAGTTCATTGTTTGGGTTTCAACTGACAAAATCAGAAAAAATGAGTCCATGAAGAAGGAAGGTATATCATTTCACAGGTAAGTATTTAATTTTTTTTCTTTTAAGGCTGCAGGGGCTTCATTAATAGAACATATGTTGACATGCATGATGCTGCAGGGCTATTATCAACATGCTGCATGATGTACATTTATTTTGCTGTCAATATAAATGTACCTTTTATTTTGCTAAACCTGTATACAGCATACTAGGCTATTTATACAGATTTATACATTTCTGACTCAGTGACTGAGTCAGGTTTCCAATGGACTCGGACTTCAGGAAAAAGTGGATCTTGGCTATCAAAAGAGTTAACCCAGATGGATCACTGTGGTACCAACTAGTAATACAGTCTGGCTGCATTCGAAACATTTGTGGAAACAGATTTTGATAAGAGGCCAGGGTAAATCTATTGTTCACTTTTGGACTTCTTTTTATTATTATTATTATTATTATTATTATTATTATTATTATTATTATTATTATTAATATTATTATTATTGTTAATAATAATAATAATAATATAATTATTATTTATTGACTTATTATTTATGTATTATTTATTGTTTGTATTGACTTACTATTGATTTATTATTATTATTATTATTGACTTATTGTTGTTTTTTTCTAAATAATTACAATTGCATGTCAAAGAGGTCTAAAACTTCTAAATGTTTAGAAATTAATTTTAATAATTCTTTCTAATAATTTTTTTATTTGTAAGAAGTCCTGCAACAATGCATTTTCATTCAAGTTTGAGCTTTTAAGGCTGACTGTTTCTCTTCTTTAACAACAACAAATGATGTATCTATATATACATTATATACATAAAATATAATATATTTATATATATGTATAAATATATTTAAATCTAAAAATACATACAATTTATAAAAGCTACTTAGACACCACTAAAATCAATGAAAATCATTGTCATGTGGGCGTCGTCGACCTCACCAAGATGGCGTCGCGGTCCGCCACCGTCGGCCAGGCTTCTAAAGCGGGCGAGTCTCCTCTAGTGATATAACTCATTGCTACAGACAACACTCCAGACCAGCTGGTGGCGCTAAAGCACCATGACGCTGTTAGCCAAACAAAGAAGAAGAACAGCACGAGGCGCTAGCAGCGTTAGCTTGTTAGCAGGCTAGCAGCGTTAGCTTGTGTTGAGAGGACGGTGGTGTTTAGTTGGGACGTTTGTGAGGTTTTTGGACAGAAAGGACGATACGTGGTTCGTGTGGAACTCTCAGCATTTTCCAAAGTGTCGTAAATGAGTGAAGAAGTGTTGAACGGAAAGACAACGTGGATTGCTGTGATTGTGAGACTAGCAGATGATCGATCGGAGCTGCAGTGAAGAGGACGGCGGTGTTTGTGGGAGTTGGAGCTGAAGATGGGAGCAGGAACCATGTCTTCCCTTCAGTCTCTGAGAGAGTTGATCAGCGAGCGACTAGCTGCTGCTGCTGAAGAAATCTGCAGACTCTGTGAAGGAACCATCGTCCAGAACGAGGAGGAGCTCTGTCGTCAGCGCAGACTGCTGGATGTCATCTGGAACCCACAGCTGCAGCTCCATGTTGCAGGTGTGTTCACTGTATCCACCTGCAGACAAATAGATCTATTAAGGTTTTTGTTTCTCTCGTCGGGAAAGCTCCAATCCTGCTGCTGTTTTAGATTTCCCGCGAATGTTAGCTAGGGGTTGTTGGCTAGTGGTAGACCGCTAACAAAGGCATCATGGGTAATAAGTGTGCAGTTTTGCCCCCCCCCCCCTCCCCCATTCATCTTTTTTAAAGTGACACCCTATTAGCGCAGTTTTCCGAGACAACCAGATTTCAAGCAGGACAACCAAAAATGAACCTGATGGTTGTCAGTGTGACAGCCTGTTCTGTTATTCAACATTTTGGTATTTTTCGACTATTTTTCAAGATTCTAGGGTTAGTTTTTGGCAACCTCTGAATTGAGACGGATGCAGCAAATTCTTTCCACTGACGAACAAAGTGCTTGCATGCTAGCGAATCCTTTCTGTTTCTACATGTGCACTTTTCAATAAAGATAATTCAAATAAATGTGCTCAACAACAGTACCTGGCACTACCCCTAGAGGTCTCCAAAACACGTTCAAAATAATCAGCCCATTAACAGAAGATTTAAAACATTTTCATAAAACACTGTAACTTTCACTTATAACAGAACAGACTGACATGAGCTGAAAAAACCCTTTTGATATTCTAAATGTTTACAACAGTCTTTATATTTTATATTCTTTAAGCAACAAATATCAAAACCAAAGAAAAAAAAGAACCAATATATTTAAATCTGTGTAAAGATCCATCCATCCATCCATATATATATACACACACACACACACACACACCCAGGCTGTGTCCCACCAAGGTGGGGTAGCCTGGACAGGGCACACAATTTTAACTTCCTCCTTCTCTTCCCCAAACTCTCCTCCTTCAGTGTGTGTGTGTGTGTGTGTGTGTGTGTGTGTGTGTGTGTGTGTGTGTGTGTGTGTGTAAGACTGGTCTAAGGCCCGGTCTAAGCAACACCACACTGCACCAGGGTCAGCTGCACAGCTTGAACTAAGCTTGAGAGCGCAAGTGATACATTTCCTACGCTCAAGGTAGAAATTACTCAAGGTGTTATTTGAACATTAACCAAGTCAACCGATGACACAATACTATCATTCACTATTGAACCAGCCTTAATATAATCTCCAAGGCTGAACTCTCTCATAACCGGATGACCCCGTAAAACCATCAGAGCTGTGGATTCTGGCGGCCGGACAAACACAAAGCACTCTTCTTAAATCCTTTTCCCCAAAACCAGAGGGCACAGCTTTAGAAGAACAATTGGAGGGAGCCTGAAACACGACAGTCATTAGCCGCGGTTACATGGATAAAATATCTTGATGGGATCAATGGTCGGGTTAAAATTCACCCGTGCACATGGGCATGGGTGGAACTCAATTCCATGTGATTTTTTTTTTAACAGTTTCTAAGGTCTGAGTGACATTTCTGCTCTGAAAAGCTCACACACTGCCCCAAGCTACTCCACTGTGTGAGCTGGCGGCTCGAGCTCTGCTCGGTTCTCCTGAGTCCTGCAGCCGCTAACCCAGAGCGGCGGGTCGGCTTGCAGTTTGAATTCTCACACATAACGAAATAACAAAACGCACACGGAACAAAGCACCCCCCCCCCTCAAACACATTAATAAATCCCGCTGCTCTGCTCAGAGAGGTTCACTCGGTCCACTGGCACTGGAGCACGAACGCAGAGCTCGGGTGCCGGGTCCAGACCTTAGTGGGCATGCATACCCCCCGCATCTCCCTGTGAGGGGTGAAAGAGAGGGGAGAGCCAGCGGGGCGAGAGCCAGCGGGGCGAGAGCAGAGCGGCGCTTTACGCGGGGGCCTCCTGGTTGGTCCTGTATGAGCTCCAAAGCTTTCTCTCAGCAAAACACCATCTATGAATGATGTAAACCAGAGCAGAAGTGCTCCACGATCGGATAAAGGATCGGTATAACCCACCTATCTCGATCGGAAAGAAAGTTTGATCCGAAAGAGTCTGATCGGGGCAGAGTATTCTGAACGGCGCCTTTACATGATGCATTTTTTTCCAATCAGGCATTCATTCCGATTACTTTTGCCCATGTAAACGTGGCTACTACCATAACAAAACCACTCCAAGCATAGGGGGAAAAGATCAAACGCAAAACGCGAAAATCCAGAACAGGAACACGGGGCCCGGGATCGAACTACCCAGAGCAAGAACACAAGATGAACGGATGACCATAGGACCAAAGCCACAGCAAATGTCAGTTGGCCCAATCATTGACAAATCATATTCAACCAAAAAAAAAAATTAATAAACGACACGCTGCACAAAAGCTAAAGATGACATAATGGGGAGAGGCAAGCATCAATGAACCATCCAGATCCATAGAAGAAAAATAAATCCGGACGGGTGGAGGACCATACAGTATAGACAACGTGGAAACCCAGATTCGAAAATAAAGTTTTTTTTCCACAGAGATTCAAAAAACCAGGGATACAGAGGAAATTGGCCACCGAGAAATCATCAATAACTCGCAAAATGAAGGGGATCCATCGCCTACAAATATCCAGTACAGAGCTTCTGATAATAAAATCGATATTATGAGGACTGCCACGACAGCTGAAAGGTAAACCGACAAACACTCGAGCGCCAACTGAATGCCAAGAGACGCCACTGAGAGGCAAGAGGCAGAACAGGGAGAACATCAGCAACAACAGACATCCTCAGCCTTATATCGCGTTCTGAGGAAAATCATGGAGACAGCATGGGCAGCTGAAGAAAATATATATTAATCCTGAAGGCGCATGAGGAACCAGGCCACTGATGCCCAGAAAGATTAACTGTGAGGCGCCAACGGGTCCAGATCACGTCACATGAACCTGAACACTTCGAAGGGGCCACCCTCAGTGGTGGCTTTGAAAACGATGCCCCAGAAGAAGCCATCACATAGCCCCCACAAACCTCCAGACCAAACCAGAGAGAGAATAACAAATTAACTGTCCAGCCGAGAAAACAAGGCCGCGACGAGACTGACACACTTACTAATGCGGCCGATGCAAGTCCCTGACGCCAGGGCAGGACCCACTGCACTCAGAGAAATGAAAAAGTGCTGTAGTATTATTTATGTAAAGTATTTATGTTGAAAATATTAAATCAGTTCACTTTCAGTGATATAAACAAGGGTGTTACATTGCATTTAAATAACAATAGCAATTTGGGTAATATTTAAAAATGTGTAATAAAATTTATTTAACTCAATCAATTTTTAAAAGGACAGTTGTCCCAACAAGCTTTCCGTTCATCTGACGCATGCGCATTACGCAATGAAATTCAGCAAGAAGACAGCGGCCGCCATTTCTCGACGACTCCTCATCTAGTAGTTTGCTCAAGAATTTTCATCGAGTTTCTGGTAAGTACT
The DNA here is from genome assembly GCA_023969325.1 of Oryzias curvinotus. Taxonomy (NCBI): domain Eukaryota; kingdom Metazoa; phylum Chordata; class Actinopteri; order Beloniformes; family Adrianichthyidae; genus Oryzias; species Oryzias curvinotus. The sequence continues at coordinate 30,827 of JALJSC010000303.1, read as the reverse complement.
TTAAGTGTAACAAACATACAAATGAAAACGATGTATAAATTTTTTACATTGGGGATTAATAATCAAGATAGTGACAAGCACTGTTGATTTCTGGAAAAAAAAGAGGGCGGGAACATTTTGAAACGTTAGCTAAATACTAACGGTACACGTAGTTGATCGAACCGTTTCGGTAGGGCAAATTCTGTTTGGATCACTTTTGTACCGCTTCGTTTTGGAGGTTATTTTGTTTATCCCCTCGTCCCCCAATGCATAAACTTTGTGCCGAGGTGGAACTAATGTTAAGTCCGAGTTCCCGCCGAGATGCTCATGTCTGCGCTCGCGCCAGTTTAGGAAGGGGAGGAGACCAGAGCGTAGCAGTGCAAGTGAGTGTAGCTCTTTCAGCGTGTGCTGCTGAGTTCACCGTAAGTTTTAAGAGTTTTGCCTTTTACGCGTCATTACCGCGTTAACGCAAATGTTTTGTGTCTCCCCTTCCTATCTTCTCCGACACCCCTTGCCAGGGCGGCTCCAAGGAGGAGCGCTTCGTCCCCATTGCGCCGGTGGACCGAGCGAATCGTGTCTGTGCAGAGCAATCGGACTTAATACTGAACGTTTTGTGGATGAGGGGCGGATGCGTTGTTACGTGTGGGAGCCTTCAGACTGTCATCGGCCCCGCAGCTCTATGTAAACGAGCAGCAGGAGAACATGTCTCCAGCTCACACGGAGGCTGTGAGCTTTCCAATGCAAAATTCCGCTCAGTCCAAACGATCACGTCAATTTGTTTTTCCAGTCGTGTCCCGACTAAATAAAGGCTGATGTTATTCCCCCATATTCACGTTCAGCCACGCTGCAGATTGCAGCTTTTCCCGCATCGATTCATGTTCATCCAGGCTAAATGTTGTTAGTGCATGTTAGCCTTCACCTAACCATACTTTCGGCTTCGTTCTGGTAGAAAAAAGCACTGACCACACAGATTAAAAATAAAATGAGCGAACAGGAGCTTCATAATAACCATAACATAGCAATAATAAACGTACGTTTAAAAGATCATCTCGTATATTACGGAGCTGCTAATAGATGGACTATTGTCACTATGACTGATGTAAATCACTCCTGAGCATGCGCTGTTCTCTCCGTTGCGCAGCAGAGCGGCTTTTCCAAACCCGTTGGTGATGGCGGATTTTTTCACGCTGCTTTTAACGATTGCTTTGAACTTGAAAGCTGCATCATATTGTAGTGGCGATCATGTGCACGTTGGGTCTAATGGCACCAAAGGACTCTGGGATGCGGCCGGGCATGCGTGTTTTGTTGAACCATGACTGAAGTGTCTAAGACCTGAAGTCAATTCCATGCTGTTTGGATGCTTAGAGGTGTGTTGAAAAATAAATGACTCATTGCTTGGAGTTGGATAGAATATTCAACCCATGCTCCGAGTTTGCAAGTACGTTCATGGCGGCCTTCAATTAAATCCATAAATTAGCCGCGTCACTGAATAAGCCGCAGGGCTGCAAGCGCAGGAAAAAAGTAGCGGCTTATAGTCCGGAAATTACGGTAGTTTGTGAAAGTTTCTTTTTTTGTGTGTGTTTTCACAGACCACATCTGTTGAAAAACGAAGAGAATGCATCCTGAAAGCGGTTTGTCTTTACCTCAATGAAAGTCCTGATGACCTGATAAAGGAGTCCCTGGGAAGTGTCAAATTTGTATGACATGAATCCTTGGGTGTAACATTTCTTCACTTAGAAATGTTAAGACTATCTTCATACAGGTTTTGTATTTAGCTCCATAAACAAATAAAACTCAATTTTTCCTAGAAAGCTCAGAATTTAAAGCGTGCTTACAAGGTTTGGTGGTCAATCATCCAGCAATTTACAATGTTTCTTACAGGTTTTTAGTCCAGATCTTGGTTAAATATCAGGAGTATTATTTTTATCTAGGCTGAAAAAAGTCATGATGTAGGTAAAGCTTTTTATATATAAGTATTTTCTAGTTGTTGTTCTTTATTATTGTAGTTGATTTTGTATTTGGGTTGTTGGTAAATGCCATAAAAAATTTGAACTTTAATCAATTTTTTTTAATACATATAACGTGACAGACTATCTGAAACACACCTAAAACACATCTTTTAAATCCCTGCTTTAGGATGCTGATCTTGAAGCGGAGCAGGCAACGAATGAGCAACTCGACATGGTGATCCACGTCATTCAACATGAAGGAGCTGAGCCCACAGATGACCCCGCGGAGGTGAACATTTTCATAGAGGGGGTGGAAGTGCTGCAGGATGTAAAGGACGTGGCGTATGGTTGCGCTCTCCTCCTGGGGCTCATCTACTGCCTTAATTTGGAGTTCCCCAGTAAGCTGAAATACACGTTTGAATTAATTCAGAAAGTATTGATGGACATGGATGGACAAAAACTGTCACCCAAGTTACAGGCCCTAAAAGTAAACTATATGATTAAAGGAAAGTTCACAAAGTTCCTAAAGCATAATTCTTTGGATTTCTCACAGTTGGAGTTCAGTTAACGTGTTACCGTTTCTGATTGTTAATCGTTTTATCACCTCACCAATGCACTTTGGTATTTTGTATTATTTTGTTGTTTACATGTGTCTACACATTAAGGGAAATAACGGGAAAAGGCAACAAAGACGGACACGCACTTAAGAAGACACAAACTCAAAAAGGCACTTTGTTAAGTCCGTTTGAGAGTTGACTTGTGTTTGCCCTTGTTTGTTTATTTGTTATAAATAAAAAATGTGAATGTCAAATGATTAAAGTTGTGGTTATTGAAGTCCTACAACATGATTACAATTAAATTTAGTATTGTTAACGTGAGGGATTTTAGTAAATGGAACAAAAAAACTCAACATGATTCATAAATTTAACATAACTAAAAATCAAGTCTTGATTATGAATAAAACAATAAATTAGTAAAGTCAACATAACTGTTAATAAATGGAATGGAAGAATTTTGAGTAAATCCAATATAAAAATTAACAACTTTTACTTAATAATGTTAAGTAAATTTAATCTGATTGCTTAATTCAACGCAACAATGTTGAGTAAATTCAATATAATGATTAATAAATCCAACGCAACAATGTTGAGTAAATTCAATATAATGATTAATAAATCCAACGCAACAATGTTGAGTAAATTCAATATAATGATTAATAAATCCAACGCAACAATGTTGAGTAAATTTAATATAATGATTAATAAATCCAACGCAACAATGTTGAGTAAATTTTACATAATAGCACTATGTAAACTTACAATAACTGTGTAATGTAGCGCTTATTCAAGATAGTATGTTGAATTTTAGTCATTCAGTCTGTCTCAGATTTAAACAAAATTGTTTTGTGGGACCGGTTGACGATACTTTTTTATTTAAATCTAATGTTTCATTTCTTTGAGTGTGGGGTAGACAGAGCGGGGGAAAACAGGCGGAGCAGAACCAAATGCAGAACGCGCAGGGGCAACGAATGAGGATCGCCGAGTGAATAAAATGAGCCATAGACACTGCATAAGAGAGACCAATCATTGGGAAAATGTCCACAGAGGAGAGACAGGTCCAAGAGAGACTAATTCACATTCTGACCAACCAGCAGCTACAACAATGGAGAAAACAAACAGAAGAACCGCCATAACAATAAAGCCAGCATCGAATCAAAGATAGTCAAGATTCACATTCAGCTCCCAAAGAACAAAACAGCAACAGAGAAAATGCTAAAAGCTACAACAAATTCAGCCAGCATGAGACACCAGGCCAGACGAGGACCGCCAGCCTTCACAACCACAGAAAAGACCCCACAACCCCTGAAACAATAACCGGATGACGCAGAACTACACAGCAGAAAATGAATCAGAAATGCATCATGAAGTAGACCATGAGTCCAAAACTACAATTCCCAGGGTCCTTAAGGAAATGACGTCACTGAATACCGAAGTAAACAGGAAGCAAGAACTTAGCCTTGGAAAAACAACACGGGAAAAGAACCGCATGCCTGTTACCGTAGAAATTTGGCTGACCACGGCAGACGAGAAGACGCGGACCGCTCGTGATCGGGGGCCACGGATATCCCGAACACCGCGGAAAGCACACCCCCTGCAGATGCACGCGACCGCGGCGAAACGAACGCGCTGGGCGCCATCAAACGCCCGCTGATCGCCACAAAAGGAGAGCAGACGGGGGATCATCCATCCGAAGGAACGGGGGAATACAGCAAGACGCCGAAAAAGGAGGCCCGCGGGCACGGAGAACGGCGAAGAATGAGCGCTGAAGGTAAGAAAGAGAATGAACAACCTGGGCTTAAATAGGACGCTGAGCAGGTGAGTTAATTGACTGAACCGCCCTAGGGTAGTTACCTGTAAAACACTGCTACGAGTATCTGCCTGAAAATACGACAAGTCTTCATTTTTTAAATGTCCATCATAAGAGGCAGTTGATATTAGATGTATAGAAGAAATAAAGACGTATTGATGTTGTAGGACAGATATTTTGGGGATCCACTGTTAAAGCTTACATTTTGGTTTGTTTTGTTTGTATAGGAACTGGGGGGTATTCCAAAAAGTGAGTTACCACGGTCAGTTTGAGGCTAAGAAAGTTGATAATCTCAGCTTTCAGTTACAAAAAAGGAGGTATGTTTCAGGGTAGGTCAAGTTGCCACAGCAACTCATGCCCTGAACATAACCTGGTCTGGAGCAGGTTTAGTTGAAGGTTAGATTGTTTTCAGAGTGAGAGGGGGATAAGACCACATATGGATGTTGGAAAGATAAACTTTTTTATATTGATCTATTTAGTCATTCATTTATTCATTCATCATCTTCAGTTTTGTCTCTTTCAAGGTCACGGGGCTGCGGGAGCCTATCCCGGCAACTTGAGGGCTAAGGCAGGGGGCACCCTGGACAGGTCGCCAGTCTGTCACAGGGTCACATACAGTGGTGGAAAAAAATTGTTGGTACCCCTCAATTAAAGAAAGAAAGACCTCAATGCTCACTGAAATGACTTGAAAGGTTCAAAAGTAACAATAATTTAAAATTGATTGAAAATTAAATAATCAAAATCAGCCATTATTTTTGAGTTGTTGATTAACAGAATTTTTAAAAAACAACAACTAATAAATAGGGCTGGACAAAAATGATGGTGCCTCCATAAAAGACTGAGAACTAATTGCCCAGGGGGTCATGATGAACTCAGCTTTGTCCTTAGATTGAGATCTCCGCCGTTTTCAAACCCATAATCAGTCAGTCTGTCTATTTAAAAGGAGACAAATACTCATATTGCTGTTTGGTGAAAAGGTGTGTACCACACTGAACATGGACAACAGAAAGCCAAGGAGAGATTTGTCCCAGGACATTAGAAACTAAATGATAGACAAACATGGTAAAGGTAAAGGCTATAAAACCATCTAATCAGCTTGAAGTTCCTGTGACCACAGTGGCACATATTATTCAGAGGTTTCAGACCCACGGGACAGTAGCCAACCTCCCTGGACGTGGCTGGAAGAGGAACATTGATGACAAATTGAGGAGACGGATGGTTCAAACTGTATCCAAAGAGCCCAGAACAACCTCCAAAGACATTAAGGGTGAACTCCTAGATCAAGGTACATCAATGTCAGATCGCACCAATTAGTCATTGTTTGAGCCAGAGTGGACTTCATGGGAGACAACCACGGAGGACACCACTGTTGAAAGGAAATCATAAAAAGAGAGACTGGAATTTGCAAAACTGCATGTTGACAAGCCACAAAGCTTCTGGGAAAATGTCCTTTTGACAGATGAGACCAAACTGGAGCTTTTTGGTAAGGCCCATCACTTTTATAAGTGACTTATGAGCGTACCTACGCCTCTGCGCAGAGGCAAGTGCTGCGCAGCGCGTGCGCCAGAAGTTTTCTTCCAGACTGACACACCGCTAACAGGGCTGGTTTAAAAAACATGAATGTAAAAGTCACTGAGAGCTTTCTTCATCTTCCTCCTGTGCACTGAAACCATGGAAGTCTTCCTCCTCAACGTCGGATTGGAATAGCATCAGACATTCTTGGCCACACACTCTCTCAGCCTCTCCTTGTTGTAGTTGTCAGTGTCACTCTGAGGCAAATTCCCTCCTGAGCTCATTTATACCAGGACTGATGCTATGGGAGCTGGACTCAGAGTATATGCTCAGCATGTTACTAAATATTGGTCGAACTGTGAGTTTAAAATCAGACACAAGCAACCACTCCCAAGATGGGGCGTTGTACAATTTCGATTATGCACTTAAGATTTAGGTTTTTTTTTGTTTCCCCTTACATATGCATTTGTTAATTATGTCAATTAAGGAGGTTACGTGAATATGCTTTCTTTTGTTCAAAGGAAAATATGATTTGTTTATTGACACTGTTTTGACAGGCCAGGTCGCAAACTAGTCATCATAACAGACCAATTTATTGGATGCTCAACCAGAGCACTGGACAAAATCGTTGACCGGGGAGTTTATCACTCCCGGAAGAAAGGAGGATAAACCCTCTACAGATGGTGAGCTAAAAAGGAGCCCCGATCCTGATTTGGATTCTGCCCTCTTAACTGCCAGTGCGGTAGGATCTTTCTAACCCCCTTCTCATCCAACAAACCCGCTGGAGTGCTTCTTTCCTTTTTCCCCCCAAACTATAAAACTCTTTCATAGGGCCTATCCTAACACCTTAAGAACTATAAAGACAAAAACCAGAAAACCTCTGGACTAAACCTTGTTTTATATATTGTGGTTATGTATTCACTGTATTCGCCATATTTGTATTTACTGTATTCACTGTTCTTTGTATTCACTGTACATTGTAAATACATTCAAATTGGCACCTTAAGTCTTGTCTTCGGTTTTTAATCATTCACGTTCCTCCATGAATCGAACCGTCCTAGCCGAAATTAAATTAAATCAAATAGTAAATTCTATGTAAATGTAGTCATGCATGCTACATTAGTCAGCATCCTCCTTTCACCTACAGAGTCCACAGAGTCTAGGGGACACCCCAGGACCAAGTTACCTCTCTTGAGCAGCTTGTCCAGTTTCTTTAAGTCCCAGTCTGTAATTCCACCACTCCAGCAGACCACTGCATAGAAGGTCACTGAAACAACGTTTCATAAAAGTCCTGATTAGTGGCCTACACACACCAAATGACCTCAGCCGACTATGATCCTTTTTGTGCAGGACCCTTGTGTTGTCTGACCAGTCCAGTTTGTTATTGATGTGAGCACCCAGGTATGTGTACACATCCACCCTCTTGATGTCCACAACCCTTGATGACCACTGGTGGAGATTGTTCACCACCATCTCCTTGGTTCTCGTGGCATTGATGTGAAGGTGATTGAGTTCACACCGATGTAAAGTCCTTCTAAAGTATTAAGGGATCCTTTGTGTGTTTGTGTTCCTGCAGTTCGCCCCCAGCAATATGTGACTGGAGAGGAACCAAAACCTCCACAGATTAAAGAAGAACTGGAGGAACCAGAACCTCCACAGATTAAAGAGGAACAGGAGGAACCAGAACCTCCACAGATTAAAGAGGAACCAGGGGAACTCTTCATCAGTCAAGATGAAGATCAGCTTGATCTGAAGCAGGAGACTGATACCTTGATGGAGATTCTTACTTATGAGGAAGATGAGAACAGTGAAGCAGATCTAAACAATCAGCAGAGCTTTAATGTAACTGATAGTCATGATGAAGAAGGAAACCAACATGAAGAATCAACATCAACTACAGATGAAGAGACAGAATCAACATCAACTACAGATGAAGAGACAGAATCAACATCAACTACAGATGAAGAGACAGAATCAACATCAACTACAGATGAAGAGACAAACCCACAGAACAGAGATCCGAGGAAGAGAAGAGACAGACGACATGTCCAAAGTGTGGACAGCCCTCACCTGTCAGAAGGTCAGTGTGACTCTAATGTTCGGATAAGCTTCAAGAAGGCTATTTTGGTTAAGAGACGCAAACAATCTCCAAAACAAAAGAGACTTTCTTCTGTAAAGTCTGGTGAAAGCTCAAGAATTGTTGATAATCTATTTGTCTCCACGAAAAATTAGTCTGATGACAGGCTGTCTGTTCAGAAAGTTTAGGTTACTGGTCTAAGTCCAAAATGCACATGAGAACCCACCTAGGTCAAAAGAGTCTTTTGTGTAAAGAATGTTATAAAAGTTTTAGTTATTTATCTCGTCTCAAAACACACATGAAAACTCGTGAGAATCCGTTTTCTTGTAAATAATCTGATAGAAGTTTTAGCCGTGTGTCTCATCTCAAAGCACACATGAGAACTCATACAGGAGAAAAGCCTTTTTGGTGTAAAGAATGAAGAATTATATAAAAAAGCAGAAAAAAAGTTTTTCAATTGTAAATCGTTCCAGATTGGTTTTTAATTGATCATACAGTTTTTAGCCTGTATTGTATTTAAGACACATTTTTTGCAGTACAGCAGCAATTCATATGAGATGCTCATCTAAGTTGTGGATAGGACTGTTTTCACTGAAATGAGCTTTGCTAATTTTCCCAACATTCCTTTGTTTACAAGCTCTTCTGATAGCTCAGGGGTGCTCATTACGTCGATCACGATCAACTGGTCGAGCTTCAAGGACATGAGGGTAGGTCGCAGGCCATCAAAGATAGTTAACCCAAGAACTAAAAATATGTTCCTTAAAAATCCATCAGTGAATCAAAATCCTCCCCGAGAAGTAAGAACTTGATTGACATGCAGAACGGCCAATCAAACATTCTCTAAAACATACCTCAATGCACATGTGTGTTTAAATACACTGAGCTGAAATTCTGTGTGTCAGAAGGTCGCTATTTGTCCCGCAGCATGTGCCGATGATTTCGAGCCGACTAATGCAGCAGTGTTTTCCGTGTCATGCGCTTTCCACTGAGCCAGTCGCGCTTTAGAAACGCCATTCTACTATGTAAAGGAAAGATGGGAGCGAGAAGGAGGGCTCAATATTACAGAGGAGGATTGGGAACAAGTATGTCGGAAACAATGGGTAACAACAGGATCAAACATTTGGTGTGAATTCTGTTGAAAAAGCATAATGAGGTTTTTTACTTCACACTCTCAGAAAAAATACCTAGGAAGTAGTAAATGTTGGAGGTGTGGTAACAATGGAGCCAATCACTTCCATATATTTTGAGACTGTGTGATTATCAAGAAGTATTGGTCTGACATACATGAACATCTGCAAAATGTATTTTCTATAGTTTTCCCCTTGTCCTTTGAAAGTCTGTTTTTGAGGAAAATTGATGGTCTAGACCAGTGTTTTTCAACCAGTGTGCCGCGGCACACTAGTGTGCCGTGGAAGATGGTCAAATGTGCCGTGAGAATTTACCCTCATTAACTGATCCAAAAACATTTCCCATCTCCAGGATATCAACTCTGTGTTCATGCAAACAGGCCCTGATAAAACACTGAGTAGTTAGGAATATAAAAGATCGTAAAATACTTTTTCTTTGCGTTTATTTTATTAAAGACATTTTGATAAAAATGACGGTACCGCGATTTAGCTGGTCTAGACAACAAAAATAAGAAACTGCTCTACATTCTGCTGGCAGCCAGTAAGAAAGCAATAACCAGGAAATGGCTTAAACCTGAACAACCAACAACAGAGGACTGGATTGATGTGGTACAACGAATTTATATAATGGAAAGAATCTCACACTCATTACTAATACGCCTGGATGTTTTTTACGCTACTTGGTCTATATGGACAGAATATGTTAAGCCTGTAAGATCAGACTTTATCTGAAATCTCACTGAAATCATATCATGCCATTTATGTTTTGATACTCCCTGCTTCCTCACATGTTCCTTTTTTATTTATTATTATTTTGTTTTTTATTTTTCCATTAAAAAAAATGAGAAAGCAAGAACATTGTAACCCGTCAAAACAATGTACATTTTATCCTGTGCTTTTTCAATAAAAAATAAATTTGAAAAAAAGAAATGCCATACTACAACCCATCCGTTTATCCGTGAATGGCTGAATCATTCCACCCCCACCATTTGGAGGAAGTTCTTTCTGTTAAATGCAAAAAACCAACCTCACTCATTTGCATGCTGGGATCATTGTACCCCCACAGCAAGGTTTACAGCATGAAATGTGCAATAGTCGCTGCTTTGTTAGATTTTGATTTAGTAATAAAACGCCTCATCTGTTAATGTTAAAATATCTACTCACAAAGATTGGTGGAGTCTTACTGTGTAGTTTTTGAATTATGAGCACATAAACATTCTATGTACTAATATTTCATAAAACTATATTTATTAAAGAGGATTTCAGTGTCAAAATACTACATATATAATCTTTAAGATATTGTTGCCTCAAATGTAGCTCACATGTGGGCACCCCTGTGCTAGCTCATAGTATGTCCAAGCACCTCACAAGTCCAAGCTAACATTAGTGTAGAAAAAATCTGTGAGCAATAACAGAACTTTGCAGTTTAGAGGCAGATAACAGATCAGACAAGGAAAACAAAAACATTAATGTGTCTATTTGGATGCATCGGAATTGGAGCAGCCAAGGGTGTCTTTGGCCCACCCAGGTTTCAGTTTTAGTTTTTTTTAATTTCAAACACAAATGAAAAATCAACACAGTGGTTTTAAAAAAGACATAAAACAATACAGTGTGCTTGTAAAGAAGTGGGTTGAAGAGAAATCTGATCCCACCCCTTTTTCCAACACCTCATGATGTGTGTATTTCTATTTACAGATATGTACAATGTGCATGTTTTTTATATACAGATATGTACAAAACATTCACTGTACAATTCTGCATGGCAACTGTGTAAAAGTGACATTTAATGTTTTAATCATCATTTCTGGCCTTATAAAGTTCTATTAGGCCGCATTTACACTGCAGGTCTTGGTGCCCATATCCGATTTTCTGACTATGTCCGATTTTTTTGATGACCCGCTTACATCATCTTTTAAAAGTGACCAGTATCTGATTTTTGCATTTACACTATAGAATGCTGAAACTGTCAAACGTAGAAGTTCTGAGGACTACGTAACGTAGCAGCATTTCCGCCTTCCACGGACCTGAGCACTGACCGCACGGATTTCAAAAATTATGGGCGAGCAGGTCCATAATAATAATCTTAACAGTAATAAAAGCACATTTAGAAGATGCGTGTTGGTCCAAATGGCAAACGTTTAGCATGGCAAACCCCCCCCCCCCCTTTTGTGTTTGTGTGACTGCGGTTGTCATGGAGCCAACGCAGCGACGGAGGGAGAATTGCCTTGGGTGCTTCTGATTGAGGCAGGAGATGGGATGCGCGGGAGAGGAAAAAGGAGGGCTGCTCGGCCGTCTTATGTGCTCTCTCTGACTTTTGAATGAGGAAGTGTTTGTAGATGTTGTGCTGTACTAACAGTTTGATCCAAGCAAAGAAATAAACGGCTTCTTGCCTGTTCCAGAGCAATGCTGTCCCGCTTCATTAGTTACCGTTTGCGCCCCGACCGGGACCGGACCGGACCGGACCAGACATAACAGCGGTTTCCCAGTACGGTCTGAAGCCTGAGGCTGAAAGGTAACACGTTTGTGGGGCTCCACCTGTCCTCCAACAGTAAAATCAGTGCACAAAAGCACCTTAATAAGTCTTGTGATCTCAGTTGGTGGTGTCCTGAGTTGACGTCACTGACGTACGACTAGCATTTACTGGGGAATATCCAATCTGTCTGCTTACATGGCACATGCAAATGCACGTATCCGATTCGTTTCCGATTTATTTCCACATATGAGAGAGGCCTGTATCCAATCTGAGAAAAACGGAATCCATGCGCTTTTGTCCTGCTTACACGCTCACCGATCATATCCGATCTGTGCCACATGAGAGGAAAAAATCGGAATTGGGTCACTTGAACCATGCAGTGTAAAAGCAGCCTTAGTGACTTCTTGTAAGTTATTTGGGACCGGTCATTTTATTTTTCCAACATCATTCATACCAGCTCCAATAATCCAAAACATTTGTTTTCCATCATAAACAAAATCCTGACGCATAATGATAACTCCTCTTCATCTTTCACCGTGGCAAAGTGGAACTCCTTCCTGTCCCATTTTCAATCCAAAATTGACACAATCTACAGTATAGCTCCCTAACTCCCAATACAGGCCCCGCTCCAGAAACCTCAGCCCCTTCCTCCAGTCTGCAGTTCTCTGAATTCTCTCCAGTCTCCTCTGTGGAAATCTGCAAAACTCATAGATAATAATTAACTTGTCTAACTCTACTACTACATATTTAAAGTCCAGCAGATGTGCTTCATCTACATGGAGTTGGGGGGACGGCCGGGGGCGCGAGTCGAGCCGGAGACAGGATCAACTGCCAGGTGTAGGAGCAGGAAAAGAGATGACGTACATGGCCAGGTACAGAGCAGAGACGAGCCTGAGGCAGGATCCACAACCAAGTATAGGAGCAGTAGTAGAGGCGAGCCAGAAACGAGGTAAACGGTCAGGAGCATGGATGAGCCAACTGGAATCTGTAAGCACTGTAAGCAAAGAGTGAGAGTACATGAATCGCACTGCACCAAAGTCAAAGTCAAAGTCAAAGTCAGGTTTATTTGTCAATTTCTTCACATGTGCTTGACATACAAAGGAATCGAAATTACGTTTCCCACAGTCCCGTGCGTAGACAAACAATAAACAACAGTAAAGTGCAGATGCACTACAAGAAACAGGCCTATTCTCTAAGTAATAATAAATAATAAAATGTGAAGACAATAAATATGTTAAAACAAGGTGCAGGTTGCTTAAAGCAGCATGAGCCAACTGTGTGCATTTAGGTAAGGTAGTTGGTAGGAATGAATATTATTTACATGAATGAATATTATTTACATGTGCAGTTGCATATGCAGAGGTAGATATTTGTCTCAGTTCAGTGTTAGTGTTTTGTCCTTCAACACTTAGTGGGGGAGGGGTGTTTATCCTATTCCGGTGGTCTTGCTGGCTGGCACTGTGAGTGGGGGGGGAGGGGAGTAAGTTCAGCAGTCTCACAGCCTGATGGATAAAGCTGTTGCTGAGTCTGGTAGTGCGGGAGCGGAGGCTCCTATACCTCTTTCCAGAGGGCAGGAGGCTGAACAGACTGTGTGCAGGGTGGCTTGCTTCATTTACGATTGTGATGGCTTTGCGGGTGAGGCGTGTGGTGTATATGTCTTGCAGGGAGGGGAGTGATACACCAATTATTTTCTCAGCTGTTTTCACTGTGCCTTGTAGAGCTTTCCTGTTTTTCTCCGTGCAGCTCCCACCCCACACAGTGATGCAGCTGGAAAGGATGTTCTCGATGGTTCCCCTGTAGAATGTTGTCAAGATGGGTGGTGGAGCACTTGCCCGCTTGAGTTTGCGCAGGAAGTAGAGGCGCTGCTGTGATTTCTTGGCCAGTGATGCAGTGTTGGTTGTCCAGGAGAGGTCCTCGCTGATGTGCACCCTCAGGAACTTGGTGCTGCTCACCCTCTCCACTGCAGCACCTTCGATGGTGAGTGGGGGGTGTTGGGTTTGGCCTCTCTGGAAGTTGACAACAATCTCTTTGGTCTTGCTAACATTAAGCAAGAGGTTGTTGTCTTTGCACCACATGGTCAGGAGCTCCACCTCTTTTCTGTAGTGGGTCTCATCGTTCTTGGTGATGAGCCCCACTAGTGTTGTGTCGTCCGCAAACTTCACAAGGTGGTTGGAGCTATAGGTTGGTGTGCAGTCGTGTGTCAGCAGGGTGAACAGCAGGGGACTGAGCACACAGCCTTGAGGGGCCCCTGTGCTCAGGGTGATGCTGTTGGAGATGTTGTTGCCAACACGAACTGCTTGAGGCCTCTGGCTAAGGAAATCCAACAGCCAGTTGCAGTGGGAGGTGCTGAGGCCCAGTCTGTCCAGTTTGCAGATGAGTTGTTGTGGTATTATGGTATTAAATGCTGAACTGAAGTCTATGAACAGCATTCTCACATGAGTCTTTCTTGTCCAAGTGAGTGAGAACTGGGTGGAGGGCAGAGCAGATTGCATCTTCTGTGGATCGTTTTGCTCTATATGCAAACTGGTATGGGTCCAGGGTGGGGGGCAGGTTAGATTTGATGTGTGACATGACTAGTCGTTCGAAGCACTTCATGATAATGGGTGTCAGTGCCACAGGACGGTAGTCATTGAAGCAGGATGGGGATGATTTCTTTGGCACAGGTATGATGGTGGCAGTTTTGAAGCCTGATGGGACAATGGCTTGCCTCAGGGAGATGTTAAAGATGTCTGTGAAGACATCCTTCAGTTCCTCCACACAGTCTTTTAGCACACTGCCAGGGATGTTGTCTGGACCCGCTGCTTTCCGGATGTTGATGGTGGAGAGTGTCCTCTTCACGCTGGCAGCAGACAGGCACAGAGGCTGGTCGTGCGGAGGTGGTGGTGTTTTCTGTGGGCAAGTGTGGTTTTGTGCTTCAAAGCGTGCAAAGAAGCTGTTCAGGTTGTTCAGCAGAGTGGTGTTGCTCTCACAGCTTCGCGGTGCAGGTTTGTAGTCTGTGATGGTCTGGATGCCCTGCCATAGTCTCTGAGCATCCTTGCTATCCCTGAAGTGAGCGGTTATTTGGTGTGTGTAATCTTGTTTTGCTTTCCTGATGCCACGGGACAGGTTGGTTCTCGATGTTCTCAAGCTTGGTTGATCCCCAGCTCTGAAGGCCTTGTCTCTCGCCTTCAGCAGCCTGTGGACGTCCCCTGTCAGCCATGGCTTTTGGTTAGCTCGAGTGATGACGTTCTTTTTATGGGTCACATCATCAATGCATTTGGTGATGTAGGACGTCACAGTCTCTGTGTACTCCTCAATGTCTGTGGTGTTGTTATAGGTGGCTGCTTCTTTGAACATTTCCCAATTTGTCGACCCAAAACAGTCCTGGAGAGCAGAAGTGGCCTCCTGTGGCCACACCCTTACTTCTTTCAGAACAGGTTTGGTCACTTTCACTCTCTGTCTGTATGCTGGCGTTAGCATCACAGTGAGGTGATCAGAGGCGCCGATGTGGGGGAGGGGGGAAGCTTTGTATGCTCCTTTGTGTTGAGTGTAAACAAAGTCCAAGATGTTGTCACCCCTGGTTGGAAAATGGACATGCTGGTGAAATTTCGGGAGAACAGTTTTAAGATCAGCATGATAAAAATCTCCTGCGAGGATGATGAAACCGTCTGGGTGTGCTGTTTGTTGTTCAATGATGGCTTGATACAGTTCGTTCAGTGCCGCATTTCTGTCGCTGATATTGTTAGTTGGGGGTATATAAGTAGCAACCAGCAGGATTGAACTTATTTCCCTCGGCAAGTAGAAAGGGCGACACTTCACGATCAAAAACTCCGCCAGTGGGGAGCAGTGTTTGCATACTACAATGGCATCTCGGCACCAAGCGTCCCGGATGTAAACACAGACCCCGCCGCCCCGGGTCTTTCCTCCGTCTACGAGAGCCCTGTCGGCTCTGTAGCATGCTAACTGCTCCAGTTGTATAGCAGAGTCCGGAATGTTGTCATTAAGCCATGTTTCCGTGAACACCAGCACACAACAGTCACTCACTTTTCGATTCGCTAATCTTGGTAGTCGGATGTCATCAATTTTGTTGTCCAGTGATCTTACGTTGGCCAGAAGGATAGATGGTATGGCTGGGCGAGCTGGCTTAGCCTCTAGCCTAGCTCGGACCCCTCCACGCTTGCCCCGCTTCTTCGTCCTTGCACACCACTTCCGACGCCTCCTTTCCGGGAGAGGGGTAGCAGGCGAGTTCGGTGGATTAGCTGGCCCGCGTAGCAGTCCGAGTTCCCTTAGCGTCTTTGTTTCAGTGTTCAAAGCTTGGCAGAAGTTGCTTCTCCGAATGTGTAAGAGAGCCTGTCGACTGTACCTATATTTCAACGTAGACTGACAAAAACTTGCAGACAAACACTTATTTGACGAACAAAACATCGCACTGTCGGGAGAGCGTGAGGTCGCTGCGTCTACACGCGCCGCCATTCATTCACTTTTTACCAAACAGAGGCATGGAGAACTAAATGATGAATAATGGTCAAAAATAGAGAAGAGAAGAAGAATAGAAGTAGATAAGAAAAGAGGACAGAGCCCCAGTGCAGCATAGTTACCCCAGCTTCAAAATTACTGGCAGCCTACTAAGGACTAATTGTTATTGTTATTACATTAAATTTAAACACATTAACATTGAGTTAAATATTCTTTGATTACTAGCTAGTCTGACAATAAGCCTGTCCAAAGAGGAATGTTTTCAGTCTAACTTTGAATGTAGAAACTGAATTTGCCTCTCTTCCATGAGCTGGGAGTTTATTCCATAAAACAGGGGCTTGGTGGCTAAACACTCTACCTCCAACTGTACTTTCACTAATTCTAGGAATCACAAGCAGTCCTGCAGTTTGGGAGCGAAGTGTTCTATTTGGAAAGTAAGGCACTATGAGGTCTTTGATATAGGATGAGGCCATTCCATGTAAGGCCTTATAGGTTAACAGGAGGATCTTGAACTTGATTCTAGAATCAACTGGGATCCAGTGAAGTGAAACTAACACAGGAGTGATGTGATCTCTTCTGTTAGTTCCTGCTAACAATCTAGCTGCTGCGTTCTGAACAGGCTAAAAACTTCTTAAGGAAATTTTAGGACACACTGCTAACAAAGAATTACAGTAATCCAGTATAGATGTAACAAATGCATGGATGAGTTCAGCATCGCTTTTAGATGGTACATTTCTGATCTTAGCTATAGGTGAAAAAAGGCCGTTTTACATGCCTGAGATATGTGAGCCAAAATCAGGGGTGGTCATTACATCAATTGCAATCGACTGATCAATCTTAAAGGACATGTGGGTAGATCGCAGGCCAGCAAAGATAAACAACCAAGAAATAAAAAATTTGTTTAAAAAACATCCCTCAGTGAATCAAAATTCTCACCCAGAAGTACAGGACTTTATTGACATGCAGAACAGCCAATCGAATATCCCCTGATGCATACGTCACTGCACATGCATGTTTAAATGCATTGAGCGTAAATTCTGTCTGTCATCAGAAAGTCGCTACATGCACCATGGCACGTCAAGTCCTCGCCAGAAGACCACTCCGGCCCACTGGAGTGTTCATGAGGCCTGAATCGCACCGCAGATCCCACTACCGGATCCGAGCTCACTAAGTGAGTTGAAGTGTTTTCTGTGGCACGCGCTTCCCACGGAGCCAGCCGCACTTTAGTAATGCCATGCTCCCCCCGGAGCACGGTTAACAGAAGAACAAGAATTACGATAGTTGCTGCTTTCTGAATTTGTAATAAAAATCCTCATCTATTAATACAAAAGTATCTCTTACTGTGTAGTTTTTGAATTATCACTCCACTATAAGTTTAGCTTTGACCTGCTCTATTTGTGGTTTCCAACTTTATTTGTCATCTGTAATTAATCCAGGCAACTTGATTTAAGTCACTTTTTTTCAAACCATGATATCAATGGCAAATTTTATTTCTTACTCTGCAGGAATGTGGCCATTTCCGAAAATCATGAATTTAGTTTTGTTAACACTGAGTGAGAGTTTATTTTTGGCAAATCATTGTTTTAGTTTCCCTAATTCTGTACTTACTATTTTTACAATTTCCCCAAGGTTCTCCCCTGTACATACTATACTTATGTTGTTAACATATAAAAAGTATTGGCGTGTATTTGATACCATATGTATGTCATTAATGTAAAGGATGAAATGGGACCCAATATTGACCCTTGTGGAACTTCACATCTTAAATTTAGCAGGCATGATTTACAGTCATCCAGTTGGACAAACTGCTGCCTAGGCCTGCCTGACATCACGATGGAGAGACACCATTGTAATGCCACGCCCACACCAAGCTGCGAGTCAACACCATAAGCCGCTGTTGCATTTAATATCTAGGTCAGATTAGATTAGGTCAGATTAGAATTCAACCGTGTACATGTGCCCAGAAAAACTTTTTCCAGCTATAAAAAAGCAGTCATGGTTTGCTGCAAGCACTGCAACTGCCAATTTAAGGGACATCGCCCAACCCTACTGCTGCTGTTTGTAATGTAACTGTCTAACCATTTTAATGGCAGTCCTCATATTCCATATCTTTTTAGTTTGTTTACTAAAATGTTATCATTAGTGTCAAATGTCTTTTTTAAGATCCATGAACACTCCTACTGTAAACTATTCATTGTAGGTGCCATTTATAATTTCTTCATGGTGTGTAATCGCCATGGATGTTGATCTGATTTTTCTGAAACCATATTGGTCGTCGGATATTAGTTTGTGTTTTTTGACAAAAATTTGCAACCTTTTGAGGAAAACTTTTTCGAGTATTTTTGAGAATTGGCAGAGTAAAGACACTGGTCTGTTATTTGTTTGTTGGTGTTTGTCTCCTGATTTGTGTAATGGAATTACTTTAGCTATTTCCATTTTGTGTGGAAATGTTCCTATTCAAAAGGATAAATTGCAAATGTAGGTTAGCGGGTCAACAGTGGAATCAATTATATTTTTTATCACCCTCATATTAATTCCGTTAAGGTGAGGGTGTGTCAGTGTGGGGAGTGGGTGTTTATTATAAGATACAGTAAACCCTTGTTTTTCGCGGGGGTTACGTTCCAAAAAGAACCCGTGATAGGCAAAATCCGTGAAGTAGAAACCTCTCTTTTTTTTTACAATTATTATACAATGAATAGCCTTTTATACATTGAAAAGAAAGAACAAACCATTATACAGGCTCAAGCATTTGTTTCACTAATCAAAGTACTTTAGAAACGTTTTTTTTTTTTCAACAAATAACTTCTGTACTGTACTGTCAAATAATAATTTTAATCATCAATGTGAATAGAAGGCTTCAAATCGTGGAGATTAGCCCCGCCCACCGCGACCCGAGTAATTGGATTTAACAGGAGAAAATTTAAAATGATTATAAAAAAAAAACAAAACAAAGTACAGTGGGACAAATAGTGACTCAGGTGTATTTCACTGCTCTTCAGACTGAGCCGCTGCATCCTTACCTATGGGATTACATTTCTGCCATTAATTGAAAGGGCGTAAAGACAACTGAGCGGGCGTATTTAGGAACTGAGTGAGTGAACCTTACAACCGCGCTGGCGCAATTCTAACTAAGCGACCCCGTATTTAACAATTGAACGGCTGCAATCCTAACTGAGCAGTGATCTTGCTCAGTCAGATCGTTTTTGCGCGCTCACATGAATTTACCGTGCGGTCAAATTGTTTTTGCGCGCTCACATGATTTTACGCTCAGTGTTAAGGGGGCGTTTTTGTCACTTTGTGGGCAGAAACCTTTCTGGTTGATCTGATTGGCCGAAATTTGCATGTCTTATAGTGAGACAGAGGGGCGGAACTTTCATTTTTCAGAGCCGGGCGGCGCTTGAGCTGCATGCAGCTCCCTGCCTCTTAGCATAGTTTCTAAATACAGCACTTTCACAGCCATAAGGTGAAAGTTTGACATTTTCTCCTAATGTACAGAGCAGCCCTAATGTGTTGTTGTGTGACTTCGGAAACCCTGGAAATGCAAAGAGGCACGGCACAGTTTAAACTGCAAGCTATCAGCTACGCGGAGGAACACGGGAATCAAGCAGCTGTAGTTCGGTTAAGTTAGATCTTCACAGGTTCAGACTTCCTGCTTCAATAACTCTTCTGATAAACGTTCAAATGTGTCAGCAAGTACCTCAATCATTTTGTATTAACACAGAGAGTGAACTACAAAAGCATTTTTAAAGAAAAAAGATAATTTTTATTGCCTTTTAATCAGAATTGTTCGTTTTAAGCTGTGAATGCAAACAGGGCAGCGAGCCGGCTGCTAAGGGACCGTCAATAAAGTGCACACCCTGTGAAACACCTGTAAAAATCAGTAAACTTTTAAAAAGTGAATACATGTCTATATTTATATGAACTGGTAATGAAGACTCGTCAGCATAGTCATGCTGCATTATTATTATTACATTAAATTTTGATGGAAAGTCAGTCTCTGTTTTATTGCTTATATTTTTTTAAAATTTAATAGAGATATGAATCATAACATACATGCTCAGTAGCTCTGAAGATACTGTATTTACTGACACAAAACTTACTGTACTGACTAATCATGACCTTATTTTCCTACTACAATAAAGATTATGTAAAAAAATCTAGCATCTTCAGAGCTATTGAGGATTTTTGACCAAATTTGATCAATATTTAAATATGAAAAATTCCTATAAATGAACAAAGTGAACTATTGACATTTATGATATATATATTTTAGTATGACAATAAGGTCAATATTAGTCCGTACAGAAGGTTTGGTGACAGTAGCTTCAGTATCTTTATAACTACTGATAACTTTAGTCATGATTCATATCTATTAAAATTTGAAAAAGTATGTGCAACAAGATAAAAAAAAGATGGACTTTCCTCCAAAATATTTATTGTAACACGAATATGCTGACAAGTCTTCATTACCAGTTCATATAAATATAGACATGTATTCACTTTTTAAAAGTTTACTGATTTTTACAGGTGTTTCACAGGGTGTGCACTTTATTGACGGTCCCTTAGCAGCCGGCTCGCTGCCCTGTTTGCATTCACAGCTTAAAACGAACAATTCTGATTAAAAGGCAATAAAAATTATCTTTTTTCTTTAAAAATGCTTTTGTAGTTCACTCTCTGTGTTAATACAAAATGATTGAGGTACTTGCTGACACATTTGAACGTTTATCAGAAGAGTTATTGAAGCAGGAAGTCTGAACCTGTGAAGATCTAACTTAACCGAACTACAGCTGCTTGATTCCCGTGTTCCTCCGCGTAGCTGATAGCTTGCAGTTTAAACTGTGCCGTGCCTCTTTGCATTTCCAGGGTTTCCGAAGTCACACAACAACACATTAGGGCTGCTCTGTACATTAGGAGAAAATGTCAAACTTTCACCTTATGGCTGTGAAAGTGCTGTATTTAGAAACTATGCTAAGAGGCAGGGAGCTGCATGCAGCTCAAGAGCCGCCCGGCTCTGAAAAATGAAAGTTCCGCCCCTCTGTCTCACTATAAGACATGCAAATTTCGGCCAATCAGATCAACCAGAAAGGTTTCTGCCCACAAAGTGACAAAAACGCCCCCTTAACACTGAGCGTAAAATCATGTGAGCGCGCAAAAACAATTTGACCGCACGGTAAATTCATGTGAGCGTGCAAAAACGATCTGACTGAGCAAGATCACTGCTCAGTTAGGATTGCAGCCGTTCAATTGTAAAATACGGGGTCGCTTAGTTAGAATTGCGCCAGCGCGGTTGTAAGGTTCACTCACTCAGTTCCTAAATACGCCCGCTCAGTTGTCTTTACGCCCTTTCAATTAATGGCAGAAATGTAATCCCATACTTACCCCTCTGCAGTGTTTTCTTCTTTTGAAGCCCGCGGTGCAGCTGTGTTTGTTCAGGAGAAGAACATATAGATAGGCTGTTGTCGCTCTTTTTTCTATGGGTTTTAGAGAAACTCGAAATTGCAAGAGAATTTGCAGGTGCGTACTGTAAATTTGGAGAGCTGTTTTACGTACCTGTACATATTAAACTGCAACGTTATTGACGCACAGGTAGAGAAGAAGCGGAGTGACTTTTTTAGCCAATCAGAATGCAGAACACAATGCACGATGCAAATCCGTGAAGTAGCGAAACCGTGAAAAGTAAACCGCGTTATAGCGAGGGATCACTGTATAGGTTAAAATAAGTTGGTAACCTTTTTGGAACGACTGACATCACCTCTAACTGTCTTAACTTTGAAAGAGAAGTATTACCTTACAATCTGTCGTTTATTTAAAGTCTTGAGGTACTGAAGAAAAAGGATTTAGATTTTTCTTGACAATACAAGAAAAAATACAGTACAAAATACAATACAGTAACAAAAAGATAAGAGGTCTCCTTTTTTGGCCTCAGGATGAGGAACATCTTGAACTGAAGCAGGAGACTGATACCTTGATGGAGATTCCTACTGATGAGGAAGATGAGAACAGTGAAGCAGATCTAAACAATCAGCAGAGCTTTAATGTAACTGATAGTCAGGATGAAGAAGGAAACCAACATGAAGAATCAACATCAATTACAGATGAAGAGACAGAATCAACATCAACTACAGATGGAGAACTGGAATCAACATCAACTACAGATGAAGAGACAGACCCACAGAACAGAGATCAGAGGAAGAAAAAATACAGAAGTGAGGACAGGTCTCACATGTCAGAAAGTCAGTGTGACTCTCATGTTGAAGTAAACTTCACAAACTCAACTTTGGTAAGAAAACCAAACAATCTTCAAGCAAAAAGAGACTTTCTTCTGTAAAGTCTGGTGAAAGCTCAAGAATTGTTAGTAAAAACATGAAAAATGAGTCTGAGGACAGACTTTGTATCTGTCCAGAAAGCAGTAAAAACTTTAGGTTTCAGAACTGATATAAGAACTCAAAGACGGGAAAAGCCATTTTCGTGTAAAGAATGTAGAAAACGCTTTAGTCGTATATATCATCTCAAATCACACATGAGAACACATACAGGAGAGAAGCCTTTTTCTTGTAAAGAATGTACAAAGAGTTTGAGTGATTTATATTGTCTTAAAAGGCACATGAAAACACATACAGGAGAAAAGCCTTTTTCTTGTAAAGAATGTACAAAACGCTTTACTCGTAAATGTCATCTCAAATCCCACATGAGAACACATACAGGAGAAAAGCCTTTTTCTTGTAAACAATGTAGAACGAGTTTTAGGGAATTATCTTGTCTTAAAAGGCACATGAAAACCCATACAGGAGAAAAGCTTTTTTCTTGTAAAGAATGTACAAAACGCTTTACTCGTAAATGTCATCTCAAATCCCACATGAGAACACATACAGGAGAAAAGCCTTTTTCTTGTAAAGAATGTACAAAACGCTTTACTCGTAAATGTCATCTCAAATCCCACATGAGAACACATACAGGAGAAAAGCCTTTTTCTTGTAAACAATGTAGAACGAGTTTTAGGGAATTATCTTGTCTTAAAAGGCACATGAAAACACATACAGGAGAAAAGCTTTTTTCTTGTAAAGAATGTACAAAACGCTTTACTCGTAAATGTCATCTCAAATCCCACATGAGAACACATACAGGAGAAAAGCCTTTTTCTTGTAAAGAATGTACAAAACGCTTTACTCGTAAATGTCATCTCAAATCCCACATGAGAACTCATACAGGAGAAAAGCTTTTTTTTTGATAAACTGTACAAAATGCTTTAGTCGCAAGTCTGATCTCAAAACACACATGAGAAAACATACAGGAGAGAAGCCTTTTTTCTTGTAAACAATGTAGAAAAAGTATGAGTGATTTATCTTGTCTTAAAAGGCACATGAGAACACATACAGGAGAAAAGCCTTTTTCTTGTAAAGAATGTACAAAAACGCTTTACTCGTAAATGTCATCTCAAATCCCACATGAGAACACATACAGGAGAAAAGCCTTTTTCTTGTAAACAATGTACAAAACGCTTTACTCGTAAATGTCATCTCAAATCCCACATGAGAACACATACAGGAGAAAAGCCTTTTTCTTGTAAAGAATGTACAAAACGCTTTACTCGTAAATGTCATCTCAAATCCCACATGAGAACTCATACAGGAGAAAAGCTTTTTTCTTGATAAACTGTACAAATGCTTTAGTCGCAAGTCTGATCTCAAACACACATGAGAAAACATACAGGAGAGAAGCCTTTTTCTTGTAAACAATGTAGAAAAAGTATGAGTGATTTATCTTGTCTTAAAAGGCACATGAGAACTCATAAAGGAGAAACGCCATTTCTAGACAAAAATTTTAATCAAGACTTGTTTGAAATAAGTGACAAATGTTTTTCAATTGTAAAATCATTCCCGATGGTCCTTTATATATGATTATGCTGTTTTTAGCTTTTGTTGTATTTAAGACATTTTCTGCAGTACAGCAGCAATTCATATGAAATTCTCATTTAAGTTGTGGGCGGGACTGTTTTCACTGAAGTTAGCTCCGCTAATTTTTCCAACATAATTTAGACGCTCTTCTGCTAGCTCATAGCGCCTCACAAGTCCAAGCTAACATTAGTGTAGAAAAAAACTGAGCAATATCAGAACTATACAGTTTAGAGCCAGATAGCAGATCAGATAAGGAAAACAAAGACGTTAATGAATCTGTTTGGATGCATTGATGATTATTTTCCATGACACTCCTCTCCCTACAAAAGTACAACAAGTATTGTACTTGTGTTTATTTCAAGGAAAGTGTCCACCCTCAATACACATATCAAATGCAGCTTAGCCAGAGTTAACACAGTGACTACCCTGGAGGTCAGAGACCCCCTCCACACAGGCACCTCTCTCTCATCTCATACACACACACACACACTCTCTTTTTCTTTCTCTCTCTCTATCTCACTCTTTTCTCTGCCTCTCTCTGACACACACAACCACTCAGTGACGGACAGTGAGGTTCATGCTGATGAGGCACTGTCTCCTCTGAAGTCAGATGATAAAAATTGAACATTTCACTATTCATCCAACAATATTTAACTGGTAATTCCTTGTATCTCAACATTCCTCTTTTAATGACCCTTATACCAACAAATACACAAACATCTGGACAGAACATCCTTCTGGTGTCTAAGTGATTTATATTCACAATGAATACATTAAATATATTGCATTTCAGTTGGGTGCAACTTAAATTAATTTTTAACTTCATTAGAATATCTTGTTTATTTTATTTAAAATTGCATTTCTGACTTTTGCATCAAAAGCAAATAATTTATTAAATGTTAATACATTGCAATGACTCAGTTCATTCTTCAACGTAGTAAGCAATCAAGTGCTAAGTTACCATTAAACTGGCTGTGTCATTCGCGCCAGAGGTAAGATCTTAAGCCCGAGTCCGAACCCGACCGGGTCGGGCTCTAAATTACAGTCATTACGTTCAGGTCGGGTCGGGCCGGGCTTCTCTCTCGCTGACTTTTTTAATACATATATTGTAATGGCTTCAAAGAAGCTCCTTAGGCAGCGGTTGTCAAACAGCTCTTTATTAATCTGGATGTCAGAACGTTACCGCACAAACCGAAAGGCACAGCCAGCTTCTTACTCAGAGGAGAACGTTCCCCTAACGCACACACAGGTAGACCCGCCCCTCCCACCAGTCACCAGCCCACTGTTGATTGACATACACTGTGGTCCAGCAACTGGCAGAACGAGGGGGGCGCCGGCCACCTGCAGCTCTGCGCACGTGTCGTGAACGTAATCTTCCCTCCACAAGCGCGCACCGCCGCGGCTGCAGCATTTTTCTGTGTAATGAAGCGAGTGCGGCATCCAGATCTCTCTGTCACTCTCTCTGTCTGGCCTCTTATTCTGTGTTCCAGCGTATTTCATTGATCAAATGCATTTGTCATGTAGGGAGGAACCTATGCTCAGAGCTTCCAGCAGAACTCTATGCCACAAACAGAGAGCTTATACGCGCGCGGCTGCAGCGACCACTCTCTGTTCAAAAGAAAATAACTTTCATGATCATAAAAATATGTAGATTATTTTACCTTTAAGAAATCTGGCGATTTTTTTTCTGCCAAAAATCCTATAGGTAATTGAAATTTCGGGTTTGCTTCGGGCTCGGTCCTGCAAATCAAGTTAATTGGTCTGGTTCGGTCCGAGTTCGGCTTCAATGCCCTCGGGCCTGTGTCGGGTCGGGCCGGATTTTTTAGGCCCGATCTTACCTCTAATTCGCCCCCCCTCTGTCCACACTAAGAGCCCATTAACTTGACCACAAACTGCCATATGGCATTCAAATCACTTCTGGTCACAGCTCCCTGGCTCACGGTTTTACACTTAAAGATTTCCCAATTCCCATGAGCCTTAGGGGCTGATGGCGGGGCTAAGCCTTCATGTGAGTGTCAGTCCAGAACGGACCAATGCCTTGATTTCACATGTTTCAAGGTAATAAACATGGACTGGCAGACATATATTGAGGAGAACATCGACAGCAGCTTAGAGCAAGCTCTTTTACACACGGGATTTCTCAGTTCTCCAAAAAGTAACAGTGCCTTATTTCTCCGGTTCTCTCGCTGCCTCATCAGTGACAACTGGGGATCTCATCAGTCAGTCTCTGCATTAAAGGATCCATAAGAAAAGTGATCTGCGGTCATTTCCGTCCAGTTTGCGCAAGCAGCGTCACGTTCTGCGCTTCATTCATTTGGACTGCAGCTTTCTGCTGTGAGCTCCTCAAAGAAGGAAAGTGGAATGATTGCCGTTTTGAATGTGCACTTTGAAAAACTTAAACTGGTTCTTAAAGGAGACAATTTTTCTTAGATCCAGGAAGAGTTTTTAATTTTCACCGGGATACGTTTTGTTCTTTTCTGCCATTTACTGCTTCCAAAAGCTCATAATGATAAACATTGTGACTTTCCATTCTGTTCAGGAAAAAAGTAAGAATCTTCCCGTTCTTCCAGAAATATCCTGTGTTTATCTTTATACTCTGAATTTCACCATTTTGACCATGAGGGTAACACGCACATCAATGTTTAGTTATTTTTTCCGGCATTGGGCCATAACCTGCACAAATGATTGGCGGTCACGTATGTGTCGGGAGCAGAATCAAATACGCACACTGCCAAATTACTTTAATTATTATGTATTTTTAATACCCTCTGATGGTTGGGTGTGGTTTAAGAGGGAAAAAAAATATAAAATGAGGCACAGTATATTGAAAATATGATGAGATGCAACGAGCTGCACGCTTATTGGCCAAGAGCTGCATGCGGATATACATCATGAGTTTCACTTTTGTAATGAATGACAAATGTTTAAGTTCTTGATGAAATTCATTCTTTTAGATACACCTGTAAATAGAAATGTCTTGTTTGGATTATAAGGATATAGATTTTGATTTTTGATGAATTGTTAATATTGTTCTATTTTTGTCTGATGAGTTTTATAGTAAATTTGTGGACTTTTATTAAATTGTTTAAAGTCCTAAGGTTACGCTATTGTTGTAGATTATGCTGAGACAGTGTTTATCTAAGTTCTGTGTGTTACCCATGACAACACTAGAATTATTTTTACACTTCTCTAATTCTAGCGATTTCATGAACTTTCAATATTTTTCTTAAATATAAAATAATACAATTTACTATTTTGTTTAGTCATGTAGCAAATACGAGTTTTGTTTGTTTTTTAGTAGACACTAGAAATGTTCCTCTGTTATGTTTGGTTCTCAGTGTTCGGCTTCCAATCTTTACTGTGAAGAATAAAGTGGACGTGAACATCAGTCAGAAGTGTTGGAGTCTTTCCCACAGTGTGGGTTTCTGTTGTTAGTTTAGCTCTCTCTGCTGGTTCTAAAGCTGGACTCCGTTCCAAAAAGGAGATTATGTGACGTACCCGGGTAAATTTAAGTGTTGGTTAGTTGATATGCTCCACTTTTGGTGCCAAATCTGCATGGAACTTTAAATATGAAGGACCCATTTACTACAAAACACAACATGCATCTGCAGCTTCTAGAAAAGTCTTGTTTCTGGTTTCATCTTTTCAAACAGTTTGTTTTCTTCACATGAAGCCTAAAGAAATGTCCTCAGAATGATGGAAACAGTTTTTCTGCAGCTTGAAGCTGTTCTGGAAGATTTTCTTCTTTAGTGCAGAGAAATCTCTCCTTTGATGAGACGGAGGAACTGCAGCAACGTTTCCTGGAAAACCTCCACATTTCACTGAAACCATGTTGGAACTTTGTCCATGAGGGTCACATGGTCTGGAAGAAGCCCCCAGTTCCAGCTGACAGAAGTCTGGTTCTGATCCATCAGATCTCACTAGCAACAGAACCAAACCTTCACGTGTTGCAGCAAACAGTTTCCATGTTTGGGAGGATCTTCTGAAGAACAGCTCAGTTCCAGATCACATCATGATGTTTGATGTTTTCTTCATTCCAGGAAATCATCTGTGTCTCCTTTGATCTGTGCTGAGTCAGCACTTTGACTTCTTTTCAACTTTAGATCCATCATTTACAATCAAGGATGTATAGATATATATGATCTAGAAACTGCTTCTTAGGATTCTGATGGACTTCATAAAGATGACTCCTCCCACTTTGGTTGTGTCAAATGTAGAAAAACTCAAAGAACCAAAATCAATCCAGTTTGGATCAATTCTGTCTTTCAGATCTTTGGAAAAACTGAAGGAATCTCTGCATCCCAGATTTCTTCTTGGGTTTTGGTTTCTGCAGGTTTTCAATCTCCTCTTTGATCTGATTGAATGTGTCATCAAGGTCTTTGAAAGCATCATTTTTCTCCTCCTCCTTCTTCTTGAGGGTCTCTGTGAGTGAGGAGATCTCCCCCAAAAGGAGGACTGGTTCTTGCTGCCGTTCACTGCTGCCGTTCTCCTTCCAGGTTCTTGTGGTTCTCATCAGAGCTGGTTCCATGGGACTGTTGCCTCCCTCTGTGGTGTCAGTCAGTAAGGAGGTGGGAGGAGGGAGGGAGGGAGGAGTCTTTGTCCTTTCTGGACATGTTTCTTGGATTGGGAGCAGATCATCTTGGAGTCCAGAGGACTCCTTCAGCTGTAGGGCTGAGAGTCTGGGAGTTCAGCTGTCCTGCTCTTCTCTGCTCAGAGATTCCTGCAGGAGTTCCTCTGCTCCTTCTTTCCAGAGTTCCTGCAACCCAGACGGAGTCTTTGTGCTTCTGGAGCTGCTTCTCTTGGATGAAGCGCTGTTAGCTCACCTTGATCCTCTCATGTGGGACTTTGTCTTGAAGCGGATCAAACTGAAGGTGGGACGTTTCTGGGATGTTTGCTTCAGCTCTGTGTTTCTGTTCTCTGGTTGCTTCTTTGCTTTGGTTGCAGAGACTTGGAGCTCTTCTCTCTTCTCTCTCTCTCCATGCAGATCCGCAGCTTCTTTGGAGGCAGAGGCAAGCTGTGTGGGAAGTCTCTGCAGGTCCAGAATCTTCTGATGGATCAGCAGCTGCTGCAGGTCCTCTGGGTGGAAACACATTTTCTGCCAAACAGAACATCGTTTGTCTTTGTTTGGATGGAAAACGGAGGAAAAAACTTCTTTGGAGAGAAATCTGCTTTGTTTCTTGTTGCTATGAGGTTGTTGAACAAATGTGGTCACTTTCACAGCTTCACTTCAAATGACTTCCAACAACAGAAATGATACATTTTAGTTTATTAAAATAAGTTTGTGAAACATTTTGGATGTTTTTTCTGTAATTCTAGGTCGATCTTCATCCATGATGGCTAAAAGAACAAAAACCAAACCAAATCAGTCAGGTCTGTAGTTTGAACTTGGATTAGAAATGAGAAGGGCGACACCTTCTGGCTGTATCCAGAACTGCATCTTCTGTCAGAAAAGTGTTGAAAAACCTCAATTGTGTCTGTAAATGTCTGCAGCTTTTTTGTCTGAAGACATGAATAAAGTCTGGATTTGATCCTGAATGAATCTTCATATTTCTTTGTCCTTCAGACTTTCTTTCAGTCTCAACACACTGGTTCATTTGATCCTAATGAGAACATGTGTGAGGCTCCAACATGGCTGCCTTCACTGCAGCTTCCTCTTCACAGCATGTGTTTGTGGATCAACACACAAACAACAACAGTGCAGGTGAGGAAGTGTTGCTGTTGTTGCCTTTGCCTGCTTCCAGCCTACAGGCACAGTTTTCTGCTCCATATGAGGTGGAAAAGAAAATGAATGACACCAATTTTAGGATCCCAACTCTGACAAAGAGAGCAGAAATGTGGAGTTTGTCACGTCAACATGCTCAAGCCTTCTTTTTCCAGAGGGGAGTCCAACTGTCCTTCTAGTGATGCTCCGGTAGTTTCAGTCTCCATGTGTTCTCGTCCCTCAGAAGATCAGATTTCAGAGGATGGGCTTGGAGAGAAAAGTGGAGTTGTGCTACTGCTTGTTTGGGAAACTCTGAAATCTGAAGCCAACTAGAGAATTTCTGCTCATATCTGTCTCCACTGCTGGTGGTGACATCATGGTTTGATGGAGGAGAAGTTGTTGCTGTTTTCTGATCCTCCTGGTCAGGCTGGAAACAGCCTGGAGATGTTGTTCATCCATCACAGGGTTTGGTCCAAAGCTCCAGTGCAGCCTCTCACCCTCTCCACCTTCCTCTTTAAGGGAGGCAGCAGAAGCTCCTCCTCTTCTTCAGCTGGATGATGCTGTCCTCCACCTGCAGCTGGACCTGGATGTTCTCTCAGACCATGTGGCCTCATGGATCAGAAGGTTGAGGGTTCAAGTCCCTTCATGGTTGAAGTCAGACAGAAAGTGAAGAAGAGGGAACATTCAGAGCAGTTTCTGTGCTGTTTGGTTCCTCATGAGTCACGTCTGACTCAGCTGCAGGCGGAGGACAGCATCATCCAGCCGTCACAGACTGGGGGCGGAGCCTGCAGATGACTGCTGAAGGTCAGAGGGCGGAGCTTCATCAGGATGAAGGTGCTGCTTGGATTCTGCTTTGATGCCACTATTCATCAGCGCGTGGAGCGCCAGAGTCCAAACAGGCTGAAGGCGCTTTGATAAAGCGCTCTGGAATCCAGCTATGGTGATGTGATGAAGGCTTCTGTCTCTGCTGCATCGACTGTGGGAGCAGAAGTTCATCAAACCTGTCTTCTCTGTTTCCTTAAAATCCCTCCAGTTTTCTTTTTAGAGCTCATGTTTGCACAAATATACACAGATGATGAAAGTTTTTCAAAAGTGACTCAACTCTTTCCACAAAGTCCCAACAAAATCCTGAAATCACCACATTCAGCAAACATTCAGCAAAAATTCAGCAAACATTGGAAATAGAGGAGAGGAACCTGAGGTGAACCTGCAGGATGGAAACATTTCTGTCAGCATCTTAACAGCAGCAGCTTTGATTGGTTTAGATCATAATGGTTTGTCTTAATTAATGT